>ML256493.1:0-50688 GCA_005239495.1 Nicotiana undulata | reverse complement strand
GTTGTTCACAGCATGCCCCTCTTTGCTTGGAAACATGGAGAGTTTTCAGGCAAAGAAAAATGAACAAGGTGACTGATTTTTTACCTTACTATTATTTAACAAGGAAGAGAAGATAAAAGAAAAGAATGTGACCGAGCCTTGGTTTTAGGCCGCCAACATATCCCGGGTTATAAGGGAATCAGGTCACGTGGAGTTCAAGTGGAAGAAGAGTGATGGAGTATGCTTAGAGGGAGAGCCGAGTGAAGTTCCGTCGAGGTTCCGATCCGCAGTTCCGATATTACATCAAAATGAAAATAAAATTACATACTCTTGAAATCTAAGAGTTACAAAATTCCTATCTAAATGCCATCTGGAGTCTTGTCTTGATTCTTGACTTGCTTCTCCCATTGACTTTAGATGAAAACTTGATGCTCTCGATGCAACTGACTATGAAATATTCTTGCATGCTTGTTTCTTGATCAGATAATGGAAAGATGGATCTTGAAATCCTTTGTCTCTACATGCATCATGTCAAAGCTTCTTCGGCTGGTATTGAGATCAAATGTTTCACTTTCTCTGGCGAGAGATGGAATCTTATTTTTGCACATCCAATCCATGCTTTGCAGAAAAACCTACAAGCCATCACAAACAAACAACACAACAAAACTTTTCTGCCCCAGTTTGTACTAGAAATTTTTTGTGAGTTATTAAAAACACAATAAACTATCTTAGCTATTGAAAAATGAGGAATTAAAAGAGAAATGGGCTCCTCTTTTTTTTTTGATAGGGGATGTGGTACCCTATGTTAACATGATGGAAGGCAACCAGGGGATGTAGTACCTTTTGTTGGCAATAAGATGAGGCCTGTGGCACTCTGAGATGCTACTAGGGGATGTTGTACCCTATGTTAGCAATGAGAAATACAACTAGGGGATGTAGTACCCTGTGTTGACAATAAGATGAGGCTCTTGGCTTTCTAAGATTCTACTAGGGAATGTCGTACCCTATGTAAGCAGAAAAATAAATGCAACTAGGGGATGCAGTACCCTATGTTAGCAATAAGAAATGCAACCAGGGGATGTAGTACCCTGTGTTGGCAATAAGGTGAGGCGCATGGCTCACTGAGATTCTACTAGGGAATGTAGTACCCTATGTAGGCAGAAAATAAATGCAGCCAGGGGATGTAGTACCCTGTGTTGGCAATAAGATACAGCCAAGGAATGTAGTAACCTGTGTTGGCAATAAGATAATGCTTGCAGCATTCTGTGATGCTACTAGGGAATGTCGTACCCTATGTAGGCAGAAAATAAATGCAGCCAGGGGATGTAGTACCCTGTGTTGGCAATAAGATAATGCTTGCAGCATTCTGTGATGCTACTAGGGAATGTCGTACCCTATGTAGGCAGAAAATAATGCGACCAGGGGATGTAGTACCTTGTGTTGACAATAAGATGAGGCTCTTGGCTCTCTAAGATTCTACTAGGGAATGTTGTACCCTATGTAGGCAGAGAAAAAAATGCAACTAGGGGATGTAGTACCATATGTTAGCAATAATAAATGCAACCAGGGGATGTAGTACCTTGTGTTGGAAATAAGGTGAGGCTCATGGCCCACTGAGTGGCTACTAGGGAATGTTGTACCCTATGTTGCCAGAAAATAATGCAGCCATGGGATGTAGTACCCTTTGTTGGTGATAAGATGAGGCTCGTGGCACTCTGAGATGCTAATAGGGGATGTCGTACCCTATATTGGCAGAAAGTAATGTAACCAGGGAATGTAGTACCCTGTGTTAGAAATAAGATGAGGCTCATGGCTCACTGAGATGCTACTAGGGAGTGTCGTACTCTATGTTAGCAACGAGAAATACAAGGGGATGTAGTACCCTGTGTTGGAAATAAGATGAGGCTCATGGCTCACTAATATTCTACTAAGGAATGTCGTACCCTATGTAGGCAGAAAGTAATGTGATGGTACCCTGTGTTAAAGATAGGGTATTGATTCCCTGTAATGAAACTAATAATAACATGATTACATGTATATTAGAAGAAAACTAAGGATTTGAGAACTTTACTTGGTGGTGTTCGTCTTTTCACGAATTGTTTCCTAAAATTGTTCTGTTCATGTTCTGAACAAAGAAATATTTGTTAGTTTTAAAATGGTGGTCAGTCTGTGGCCTTGATTTCTTGGGAGGCTTGACCTTGCAACCATTACACTTGTTAGAAACACTGACTCCGTCGATGGTCGTACAAATTGTCGGGAGATTCTGTCATAACTTTCTGGAGATCTTCTTTCTCAACATCAAAACCTGACTATTTTGCACCTATCCCTATTTGTGTTTGTGGTGCAAACAACCTTGCTCCCAGAACAACTTTTAACTGAGTAACTTTTGTTGACCCGTGACACATTGTTCAGTCCTTCACGCCTTTTGCTCGTCAGGGAAAATCAAAGATGGCTTTATGCCTTTGCCTATGTTGTTCATGCCTAGAAAGTTTTGCTTCATATAACAAGGAAACTTTAACCAATTTTGCGGCCTTTTATTTTCTTTGCTTTGACGAAATTAGACTGAAAGGGACTCAAAAAGAATAGTACGAAATAAAACAAGAAGGTGAACCAATAGGTATTGCAACTTAATTAAGAAGTATACCTTTCAGAGAAGAAAAGTAAAAATGAAAAGGACTTATCTGGAGGACTATGCTGACTTCAATGAACATGACATGCACTTTGGACTGGATGCCCGATCCGTCTGAACCGTCTAATTCTCAAAATCCATTGTAAACTTCACTTTGAAACTGAGTTCTTGGTCTTAACCATGCTTGTGCCAGGATATATGAAGGCCTAAATCGATCAACGGTGCCCTTTTTGGGTTTTCACCAATTGACCTCTCTCATCTGTCTTTCTCTCAACTCACTATTGCCTTATGGTACCCGTGAGGGTTTTCACCAATAAGACTCTCTCATTTTATTTTTCTCTCTTTACAATGGTTGAGTCATCACCGTAATATACCAACTTAGCATCCTCGAAAGCTGGTCAGAAGGTCTTAAAAGGGAAAGGTAAAAAGAACTATTCAACTGAATTACAACTTTTAAAAACATTTTGACGGAAAAACCATCGAAAAATAAAATAAAATCATGCCCCAGTTTCTTTGAATACTGGGAAATGTGGATTTTGTTTAGTGTGACCGAACCCCAGAGTGAGGTTGCCTACGTATCCTTTTGGAATCAGGTCGTACGTAGTTCAATTAACATGAACTCNGAGGGAAAAACAAAGAAATAATATAAACAAGGCTTCAAAGGGCTAACTAGGGTTGACCAGTGTTTGGGTAGCGAGAATGATAGCCTTTCGTCATCCCAACCTGAGAATGCTAAGTATAAAAATGCCCCAACAGAGTCATGTCAGACATAGTATCTCTTGCATCCGCGTTGACGGATATTGTCTTTCACCTTTCCTTCTATATCTTCCAAGTGTAGAGCTCCTTTTGACAATACTTTCTTGACGACGTAAGGACCTTGCCAATTTGGGGCGAACTTTCCTTTTGCTTCTTCCTGGTGCGGAAAGATACGTTTCTAAACAATTTGTCCTACCTCAATTTGTCTTGGGCGCACTTTCTTGTTGTAAGCACGTGCCATTATTTGTTGGTATAATTGACCAAAACAAACTGCCGCCAAACACTTTTCATCAATTAAACTCAACTGTTCTAATCGGGACTTGACTCAGTCAGTGTCTTCGATCCCTGCTTCAACACTAATTAGGAGAGAGGGAATCTCAACTTCTTGATTCATTATTTCGAGATTAGACAACTTTTTAAGATCTGAGCATGAATTCCGCGTGCATGTCATGTTTTTTAAAGCCAACATTAACGAAACTGAAAAGGATAAAAAATTAACAAAAATTAGGAAAAGGAAAAGATAGAATTTTACTAAGAAAATGGAACTTCGTTTCATTGAATTTAAAAAGGGTAGAAGGGTTAACATCAAAGCAAAGCAATTAAACTAAAATATCTGGATTACAATCCTTAAAATAATCCAAATACAGAAAAAGCAACAAAACAGACTACCAAGGCTCCTTCCTAATGGGAAGAGGAGTTGCTTCCCAGTTGTTGAGCGAGGTATCTGGACCAATGAGCTGAACACTTGCACGACTGGGGCCCTCACCAACTTGAACCATATTGATCTCATAGAACATCTCCTTGAGACCCTAGCAAACTTCATCATTGTCATCCTGTATGGATCCTTCCTCTTTCTTTTTTTCGATTTTCGAAACTGCCTGACCCGCTTTGAATTGCTTGCGTGGTCGCCTTAAGGGCTGCCTGACTCACAATTTTTCCCGACTTCATGCCATTCTCAACTATTTCACCAATCTTAATCGCCTCAGCAAAAGGTTTACCAATAGCGGCCAACATGTAATGAAGGTAATCAGGATCCTGAGCTTGGAGAAAATAGTCAATCATTTCTGCCTCTTTCATTGGTGGTTTGACCCTAGCAGGCTGCTCTCTCCACTTGATTGCATATTCTCTGAAGCTTTCTGTTGGTTTCTTCTTTATGTTGACAAGAGAGGAGCGGCCTGGAACTATATCAATATTGTACTGAAATTGTTGGACAAAATCTTGAGCCATATCGTTCCAAACGTGCCAGTGAGAGATGTCTTGATCTATGAACCACTCGGAAGCAATTCCTGTCAAACTTTCCCCAAAATAAGCCATGAGTAATTTTTCTTTGCCTCATGTCCCCCTCAATTGGTTACAATATCTCTTCAAGTGGGCCACAGGATCACCGTGACCATCATACTTGTCAAACTTGGGGGTCTTGAAACCGGGTGGCAAATGAACATGAGGGAACATGCATAAATCGTTGAATGAAACACTCTTGTGAGCTCCCAAACCCTGTATGTTTCTCATGGTTTGTTCCATGCTCTTCATTTTTCTGTTCATTTTCTCTTGTTCCATATTCTTGTCGGGCTTTTCGATCTCAACTGAAAACATGTTATGAGGAGTATGCTTGTATGAATCTGGAAACTTGAAAGTCAGTTTTGGAGAGTAATGTTGGGCATCATGAGCATACAGTTGTGGATCATTGTTGGACTTTTGAGCAAGATCCGGTTGAGGAACAGTGAATATAGGGACAATGGATACAGTAGGTGGGTCATTTCTGAGGGGTGCGGTTGGAGGATGTCGAATGAAGGTACTGGGGATAGTGGGAAGGTTAATGCTCGGGCTGAGTCCATGTTGGTACAATGGGTTACTTGTTATGGAGATGGGCACTTGATTTTCAACCGACATATTATGATTATTATCCGAAGGCCCTATAGGTAGTGGGGGCGGTGCCTGTTCACTCACCCAAGCTTGGTACATCTCTGCCAATTGTTGCTTCAACACTCTTACTTCTTCAACCAGTCCCGAACTTTATTCGACCAATTGTCCATGGACATCATCATTATCTAACTCATTCTCACTATTGTTTGCCATTCTACTTTTTCCTTTTGATATTGTGTAGTAAGGGTGAGTCGCCAGTTTAAACCACAAACCAACCACCTTTGTTTACTTTATCTTTATAGATGACAAACAACAAACGTGTTAGAGTTAGACATTTTGCAGATATTAATCACACATTGTATGTCATGCACCTAATGCCATTTTTATTTTTAGAATGAGTTTGGAAGGCTTCATGCTTCATCCGGACTTATTGGTTTATTGGTTTATTTTCATCCTGAATTTAACGCTCTCTTTTCTTTACCTCTTTTTTTCTTCTTTATTATTATTCAAAAAAAAAATCCTTTTTAGATTAATTATGATTGTGATCGCATCCGATGGGGATTGCCTACGTATCATGACTCCGCATGAATCAGACCATTACGTAGTTCAGGAGAATCAGGAATAAAGTAAATAAACTAACTCTTATTTTTATACAATTCAGACCATGAATGCTCCTAACAAACAAAATATGTCTTTGGATTTCTTTCTAAGTTTTTTATTTGGGAATGACTTCTAAAGAAGAAAGATTTTTTTTTTGGGAATTTTCGAAAGAAAGACTTCTAAATAAAAACGAAAATACTTTTGGATTTTGAGAAGAACTTAAATATTTTTGAATTTTTGAAAAGTGGGGGCTGGACCCGATGAAATTGCTTATGTATCTCACATCCGGTGAGAGTCAGACCCGCGCAGTTCGGTAATATTTCAGGAATAGGATGACACTTTTGAAAATTTCAGGCTTATTTTGTAATAATCCTTTTTTTGGGGTAAATACCGAGAGTTTTTCAAAAATCGGGTAAATTTTCTTTCTCCTGTTTTCTCCCTTCTGGTTTTCCTTCAATTTTTATATTTTTATTTTTATTTTTGTATATATTTTTTTTAGAAACCGGTCAACATGCACAAACCGAATCAAACATAATGCACAAGTAGCACACAAGATGCATCAGGATGGTCTTGTAATTCTCGGGTACACCTGTCCTAGACGGACTGAACCCCTGTGTTGAGTCCCCAAAGTCAAATGCACATGATGCAAACAAACGTTCCTACTAGGGATCCGGCATGAAGCTAAGTTATTCTAGGTTTAAATCCTAAGGGGAGTGTTTTAGACATGGCTTACCCAAGCAGACAGCTCGAGCCGAGGTGGGGGCAACGTACCGGGAGAACGAAAGTCTACCCGGCCTAGTTACTGACCCAACCTCGTTCTAATTGGTATGAATTATAACAGAAAAGTGGGTCACGCGCACGTGTGCACCATAAATTCAGAAGACTCAGAAGGGAGGCGTAAGAAGACGGTTTAATACAATTCAAATAATATCAAAGCGGTAAATAAGCTGCAATTAGCACATTAGGCCCAAAAAATATAATAACATCAAATCAATAAAGCCAAGTATAAATCATATCACAAGCTCGAATTCTGAACCCTGAATTAGAAGTTCTGGGTTCTTCTCCCCAGTAGAGTCGCCAGAGCTGTCACACCTCTTTTTTCCCGAGGGGGAATATGGGAGAAAGGAGTTTTTCTAATTTAAGTGACATTATTCGAATTTGGGATTATTTAATATATTTCAGAGTCGCCACTTGGAATAATTATGGTGTCCCAAGTCACCGATTTATTTTAGAATCCCAAATCGAGAAAATTTGACTCTGTTTTAAAGTCTGTGAAACCAGAAGACCGGGTAAGGAATTTTGTTAACCCAGGAGAAGGTGTTAGGCACTCCCGAGTTCTGTGGTTTTAGCACGGTCGCTTTACCAATTTATGCTTGGCTTAATTTGTTTTAATTACGTATTTTAGAACCTATGTGTATTTACCTTTTATTGCTTTTAATTACTCGATCATTCGTGATTATGAAATTATCTTGAAAATGAGTCACGCGTACGTGTACTCTTTATGTCTGGCGCGCCAAGCATCATGTCACGCGTACGTGTACACAATTCACAACACTTAATTATTTTAAGAAAGCTTGGTCAAAGTCGCGCGAACACGTACCTTGATTTACTTTGAAAATCGTAATTATGTTACGCGGGCGTGTACACAATCACGATGATTGATAAAAATATTTTTTTTTAAAACATCCAAAGCATGCTAATGTTCATTATTTTGTTTCTTTCCTAGGTTTGATATTAATGTAAGACTTCTTTTGTGCTAAGCCCAAATGACTAGTTTCTTAAGAAAGAAAACCATGAACCAAATATTTCAAAGAAATGGCACCTCATGAACTTATTTATCTAAGACAATCTCTTTTAGTAATCAAATATGAAGAACTTTCATAATACTTTATTCATTAATGTGTAAAGCAACAAACTAGAGAAGATTGAACTTAAACAAGTAGTAATATTATCAAGGCTGACGTATAGATAATTAATAAAATAGCAACATATATGTTGTAGGGTGCTTTATGCAACAATTTCACCAAAATGAACTCAAACTATATCTAAGCAGAATACGTAAAATTAAGATTTGAGATAAACGATTGCACCTTTAGTAACAAAATCTCTCCTTTATTTGAAAGCATCTCCAATGAACTTACAATAGGTGAAATCAACGCCGAATGGACTCAAGCTACGGAGTTCAAATAGAAACGCAGCGACACGGGAACCTCAAATGCAACCTCCGACGAACCCTCTGATTCTCCGAATCACTCGACTACTCTTGACTTGTTTTGAACTAGAAATAGAGATTCAAAGGATGGTTTGCTGGTGATTTTTTGAATCTATTTCAATTGGGTTTTTGCGCTAGAAATAGTGGTTGTAAGCTCTTTGAGAGGAGGGAGTTGGAGGAGGAAGATCCTTTTTGGAGAGGAGGTCGTTTGGTTCGCCAGTGATGGCGACGACGCTGAAAGAGGAAAGGGTGGGTCGCTGGTTCTATGGAGGTTTTGCAGCAGATCTCACATGGTGAAAATGAGTTGTTCTCGTTCCTTTCCCCCAGTGTTTTCTGTGTCGTCCTCTCTATCTCTTTCCCGTTTTCTTTCGCAGACAAACTCCTTCGTCCCCTCTCCTGCATTCCTCTCGTTCTCTCTATTTTTTTAGATCTGTTTTGTGTACTTCCCTCCCCCTATTTTCAGATACAAGTCCCCATTATATATAAATGTGTATTTGCTCTGTAACTTATGTGAAAAAAGTGGGGAAGTGGGGATCGGGACGTGAGTGAGTGGGGTGAGGCATGAGTGAAGTGGGGAAGTTGGGTGTTATTTTTTTTTTTTGTATATATATATTAACCAACTTACTTATACTTAAAAAGAAACTATATAAATAAGAAAACTCACTATTTACTCTAAAGTTTAAATTATACTAAAAAATAAATACTACTATAAGTTACATTTAAATTAGAAGAAACCAAGTTATTATATATATATACAAATCTTATATTCTAAGAATATGAATATTTTTTGTAATTTTTAATTTTCTTTAATAAAACCTATGAAGAGTAAGATAAACATTTAAAGTATTAAGATTAGACCTAAAATAAATATTTACACCAAAAATAGAATAGAATTTGGGTGTGGTCAAAAATTAGTTGTTCACAGGGACGGTGGTATAAATTTGCCCTCAATTCCCTCCATTAAAGTCCTAGCGACCATAGCTAGGCGAGTGTGGATCCTTTCTCCCTTCATTGGAAGTATCAGCATTCCCAGAAAACAGAAAATGAATACGAAGACCCGGCGGTGTGTCCAACCCAAAGAAGTAATGGCAAGTTCATCATGGTGAAGGCAATATGACTTGTTGTGCCCATAACACTCATAAAGGAATTCAAATGGTATATAAGACTTCTTCAGACAGAGTAACTCATCATGTTTCTTGAAACCCATCATTTTTAAGAAACCTCGGGAAGTGCGGTCTTCCGGTACCAATAAACCAGGGATATCCCATGGGAGCCCAGTGAAGCCTCCTATTTCCTCTAAAAGAGGGGTCATTTCTATGTCACCAAAACGGAAGACAACTCTCTTCTCATCCCAAAACATGGTTGCGGCCTCAATCAATGCATTGTTTGGCTGAATGTCTAAAAAGGAGGGTAGGTTCCCGAAGACCCTTTTCACATGGTTTTTGTCACTTGGTGAGAGGTTTTTCCACCAATCTAGCAGCAAAGGTGGGATATTTTGAACCATGTCGAACCTGAAGACTTCGTGCCTCATTCCTGCAAAACAAATAGAGTTAGCCCTTTTCCCCTCCGGATTTGACTATTTACACATTAATGATCAACATACTGACATGTTTTCTCCAAATAATGCACAGATCGTGATAGTATCCATTGAGATTATGAAAATCCCGATGGACCTTGGACAAGGCTTTCCTTAGTGGGTTATCACATGGACAGCATTCTAACCCATACTAGGTTTGGACATGATGCATAAAAGTCAATATTAGAGTGGGGTTTCTAGAAGAGTCTATATTGGTACCCTCAAGTGGAAAACTTGAGAGGGAAAGGCAGGAACCGTCACTGCACAGCTGATCAACTAGTTTTACCGTAAATAAGCCTTTTCAAATTTAAAGGGTGATTTCAAAAGAGCGCGGAGACTCATCAAGCGTTGTTATAGTATTAATTGGGCACGAGTGGAATACGATGTGGAGCATTCTTTATGAAAAGATAAACAGGTTGTCAAATATTTTGCATGATGAAAACAATAAATGCAGTATCAAAATGAAACGCAAAAGACATGAAAAGAAAGGAAAACAAGAAGAAGTTTGTTCATGCAATGTGGAAATTGTAATAACGTAAGCGGGGGAGTAAGGGTAGGGAGAGACATGATGTAGCAATTTAAAATATGACTTGGAGAAAATAAGTATGACTAGAAAAAGGAATACGCATGTTAGAGCCAATTTGAGCAAAGAAAGGAAAAGAAGGGAAGTGATTGGCATATTAATATGAATTCAAATAAAGGGGGAATAGGAAAAGGGTGTGCATGCAGCAATAAAAAAGAAAACATGAGCGGGATATTCATGTAGCAGCAAAATAATAAAGGAAAAGGAAGCACGTTTATGATAGAAGACTAATTCATATAAACCAAATTTGCTATGGTAAGAGCCTAAATATCCCCAGCAAAGTAGCCATGCTGTCGCGCCCCTTTTTTCACGAAATCAGGTTTCGACATGTGACAACTCTTTTAAGGAGGTATTAAAAGAGGAGATTCGCCACCTAAAGGTTTAAGGTGCGTTAGGGCACCTATTTGCATATGACTCAGGTTTAACTAGTTTGCACCACCAAAGATCGGGTAAAGGTTCGAAATTACCTCGAAGAGAAGCTGATAGGCACTCCGAGGTCCATAACTGTGGGTCCCATTCGAACGAGAATTATATGAATTAGTTAGATAAATAAAGACGGAGAAAAACAAGAAGTTTGGGAAGTTTCATTATCAAAAAGACCTTGGAGTAAATAAAAACACTTGATTCAAAAGATAAATAGGGATAAGATAAGGGTTCTAACTTTTTTTTGCTAAAGGATCACCCCGTGCAACATAAATAATACTTCGTAACTCCCTCGAGATGGGGTGTTACTTGTATTATTCAGTGGGCACAGACTATCATCTCCTGCTATCCGATTATTATCTTTAAGTTATTACCTAAAACGCACTAGTTGATTCTAAATCGTGCCTTATGCGTGCACTACCCATCCCATGCCTATGGTCGAGGATGCATTTGGACCTCTAGTTTGGGTGGTTCTAGACTTAACTTAGGCTGCTCAAAATGCTAAAACTAGGCGACAATTTAAAACAATAGGACTACAGTTAAAGGCTCAAGTTAGCCTCCGTAATTAGACAACAAATGCACGCAAACGGATTTCTACATCTGGATATTAGGCAATCTCAGAATTGAGGGGGATTGCAGTTGTTAAACTCTATAGGAGTGGTCTCTAGATGATCTGGTTCAGATACGCAAGCCCTTTTAGACCTATGATTTCTAGATTACCAATTTGTAAGTACCAGATGCTACTAAGTGGCTTATTACATATTATAAGTTAATAGACCTATAGGCATAATCTCTAAATGGTTTGCAGAGATAGTGAAACTTATGGGAAATGCTCAAAATTACCTATGCTTACTAATAACTGTGTGGATGAGCAATGAAACAACGTTTGAAAAGTGAGTAGTGATGTACTATAGGCATGATTTCTAAAGTTTGGCGATTGGAACTAATTCTCATACATTTAGCTCATGTAGGCATGCTTTGTAAAAAATTGACTGTTGGAACTAATTTTACACATTTAGCTCCTATAGGCATGCTTTTTAAAAAATTGACAGTTGGAACTGATTTTACACATTTAGCTCCTATAGGCATGCTTTCTAGATGGACGATGGGATGCAATAGTGGATTAATTAGTTATAATCCTATGGGCATGATATATATTGAGCATGGTGCAGATTAAGGAGCAGTCATTAGCAATATCTCGTATAGGCATGTTGTCTAGCAACACATAGCAGTAGGCACAAGAATAGATAGAACACTTATGAATTGACAACATACTAGTTATGTGAATGTGTGATTCCCTAACAAAATGATTTCTAATAGTACACAAAGAGATTTACATACAATAAGTCGGATAGCAAATAGATCACACAAATTCTATATATATGCTTTCTACCCTTTTCATGCAAATATTAGGAGATACCCATTTTCCAATTTCCCTATCACCCCAAATGGTATTACAGAATTATTACATACCCAATAATGAATGAATTATAAAGTAGTACAAGTAGTAATAGTAGGCCCAAGACATGCACAAAGATATCCAGCACTGCCAGGCCATCAACTAAGCTCTTTCTCCACCACTTAGCACACACAGATCTTAACATATCCCAGAAACCATAGAAGAACTCGAACCAAAACAAACAACCATGGTTTGATCATAGGATCCAAGAACCAATCAATTACACAAATCAGTTTACACATGCAATAGGCAGAAAGAGGGACATAACTGAGAAAATGACCAAAGAACCTCAGGCCCTAGTGTGTCAGAGTTCACAAGGGTCTCAAAATGGACCCTGAGCAGTGCTCACACTAGGGAGGTTAATAAAGAAAGCTTTAGTGGCCTTGGCTTTCAGCTGGCCAAGAATTATAGGTTCAGAATAGGGTAAGTAGCCAATGAGAATGAAAAATAGTAGTCAAATGACAGATTTTGAATAAGTGCATTTGCATTTTAGAAACAGGCACTGCAAAGGTGATCACACAATGAACATATCAACACAGAGGGTAAACAAACTTAAGAGACAGGTTAATATCACAAGTCCACACTTAGCACATTGGGACAAGGAACATTTGTAAAAAGCATGGGGGGTTATGTCTTCTGGGATTAAAAAATCAATAAGCAGAGGTGCATTATGCCAATAAGACAAACAACAGAATATTAACTTAACAAGTTCAAGCCTAAGGATCAAATTATGCTAAACATCAAGGGTTAAACAGTGCAACCCACACCAATAAGGCAAAACAGAATCAAATGTCATGAAAGAAACTAAAGTTAAGAAGCTATTCTAAAAGGTTCTAACTAACTGCTAAGGAGTACAGAATTGGACAAGTTAAGGACATACTAAGTAAAAATAATCATGAGAGCAAGTCATAGCCAAAGTGAAGGTCTTAATATATATTGGGAATATTATAGATAACAATCAATCACTATAGAAATCCAGGACAAGGCAGGAAAAAAACTGATGCCATATAGCCAATGTAGACATTCAAAGTACCAATACATTAAGCTACACGAACTTCAATCAGTCTAAAAGGTTCAAGTTAAACACAAATACATTTCGGAACTGACAATTTAGGCATGAGCAGATGCTAGAGAGGTTCATATCATAAAAAGATTCAACATTAGCAGGGTTGCACATGGAAATAGTCTAGAAACACATTAAGTTATGCAATTTCAGAGGCATGAATATGCTAATCGGGAACATCAAAAAGAGCAGTATAACCCAGGACCTTAGTGCGTCAAGTTCCCAAGGGATTCAAGGAACCCAAGGTGATGCTCACACCAAAGAAGGTCGAAGAAATAGAATTTTGGTTGCCTTGGCTTTCAGCACAAATGAACAACTAGTACCAAAAGGATTCAAATATGGCAAAAGAATAGTAGTCGAATCCCATTATCAGTGGGATTAGGAGAGGGATATAGGGGAGGCGGCTAGGGTTTTGTGAAGAAGAGAGGAGTGACAGAGAGAATAGAGGCGACTGTCTATAGGAAATGAGGTTAGGGTTTCTGGGTTGGGGTTAAATTAAAAGAGGGGGAGTGAACGAGGGTCGTTGATGGCTGAGATAAAAAAATTGAACGGGCGGGACGTTTAGGAGCAGGTCGCGGCATGGTTTTAATAAGGGGCTTTTTGGGTAGGGATGGGGTCTATTGGGCTAAAGGATTGGGCCAATTTTGGTTCGAAGATTACTTAAAACTAGGCCATAATTGAAATACACAAAATTTACTAAAAAATAATTTATAAAAGTAATTAATAAATAACAAAAATATTATTTGTGCACTAAGAGGATTGAAAATAATAACTTAACATTATAAAAATATAAAAAATGCTATTTTGGCATAAATAATGTAATTATACATGAATATAGGCTATTATTGCAAAAATATTTAATTAGCATGAAAAATGCAAATGTAATTATAGAAAATGAAGTAAAATATTATAAAGCATACATGTTGGTGCAAATAATAAGTTTGGATGATTAAATCATCACAAATAATTTAAATGATAATTACTAGATATTTATATAATAAAAATTATAAAAAGAAATTAATTTAGAGCTTTAAAATTATGAAAACTTATAGAAAATGCTTATAGGTTTGTAAACTAAATGATGATGTAAATATGATATTTTGAAAGTATATATGCATTTTTAAAAATATGCGAAAAAAATAAGGTGTCAACAACATGCATATATATTCTTAGTAGCTCCCACTCTGATACCATGTCAAAACAGTGCAAATATGCACTTGTAGCTTCAAGCTCGATGAGCTCTCTAATTGAGGAACCTTCTAGATCGAAGTAGAAGGGAACATTTCTAGATAAAAGAATGAATGTGTATCTGTAATTACAGCAAAAGAATATACACAAAGACCTATATAGAGTTGCTTCGCTAACTCCACTAACTAATTCTTAACTACCAATAGGCCACTGCCACATGTCACTTCTAACTAACTCTTTTTTTTTTTTATTAACTGGACATTTATTTCATAAAAATAGTACTAGGGATTACAATCATTAAGATCCTATGGATCATTAGCAGTTGATAACCCATGCATTGCATGCTTATTACCAATTCTAGCTAGTTGACTACAAGTATTATAGAGATAGTTTTTACGAAGACATGGCCACTATTGTCTGCCAGCATCCTGGTCATAACAAAGGGTTGTGACAAAAACAAAAGAACAATTTTATTGAAGGTCTAAAAGGTTATTGCATGCTTTGCTAGGTTGTGTGCTACTTCATTCCCTTGCCTGAAATTATGGTGCAACACCGCTATGTCCGTTTGCTAACTAAATAACAACCAGCTAACACACTACTAACGGCTGCATTAACATTACAAACAGAAGGGAATTAACGAACTACCAAATACAAATCATAATACTAATAAAGGTAACTCCATAGGTAAGACTTCATACCCCATATTTTGTTTCTAGTTAAGTGCAACATCGTTTTTTCAAATTAGGCTTTAGAGAATTTAAGCCAAATATCATAATGAACTTGTACATAGTTGAGTAAGTCAACGTAAATTGCAATTGTTACACAGAACAGTAGATAGAATATATTTCTTTCGTTGGACATGCAATACCTCCGGTGACTGGACTTTTCGTTTAATTATTCCATTTCTTTAATTTAAGTGAGTTTTATATATATTGACGCATTAGAGACTAGACATATATTGATCAGATTCATACTTGATGGGGGATTGACCACACGAAGATGAAGAGGTATTTGCTGCATAGTGCATACTAGAGATTCATTCCAAATTCGAAACAGAAACAAGTAGACCATTTGGTCTGGACGTTGTGGGTCGAATATCAGCAAAGATTTAGAGGTGAACAATTTAAGATATTTTCTATTCTTGATCCAGCATTTTGTGTGTTGATAACTTTATTTTACGAATAAGTGTTGATATAGTAGTAGCTTACGTAATTACTTGATTTCAGCCCATTGCCCTTTGGAGATTGGTTTATAAACTACTACCATAATTTCTTGGGAAAACGGAAGTAATTTCCCTCACGCTAACGCTATGAATCCAATTATATTATCGCAAACTACAGAGACAGTTAATGAAATTAACTAATTAAGTAAATTAAAATGAAACTAAAGGAAAACCGGTAGCACAGTTTTCAACTATAAGAGGTAAAGGTTGAAATCCATAATATTAATAGAGAAAAGATATCCTTAAAGAAAAATTAGTTTATAGAGTAATTAATTTGGAAGTCATTGTTCAAGCTACGTTGTAAAACATATAATAATTGTGGATGTCCACTACTCCCACTACTTTCACGCATGATCTAAATAACCTCTCACTACTTATCACTTTTATGATTGTAACTCTCACACCTCCATAACTTCTCCCCATGATTTCCCCCTATGATCTCAAAGGTTAATGTCATGTTTAAGACAATCCTTTTGTAACCTACAATGTAATAGTATAAATAGAGGCATGAAATGTGATACGTGATACACTTGAACACTTGATGAAATAAGAAAGTTATCTCTTCTTCTCTTATTCTACTTATCTTCTTGTCTTATATTGTTACTTTGAGCTACATTTTTTAATACGTTATCAGCACGAAGTTGAGCTCTTTTCGTTGTTTAGAAAATAAAAAATTTCAGTCTTCAATTGGATCCAAGATGAGTAATGAAGGTTTATGCCTGTTGGATAGTGCTACAACTCACACAATATTAAGAGAAAAGAAATTTTTCTCTTATTTGGTTATGAGAACGGCATATGTTAATACAATATCTGGTAGTACAAAGTTAATGGAGGGCACTGAAAGAGCGGCCTTATTACTACCAAGAGGAACGATATTAACTATTGATAATGCATTGTATTGTGGTAAGTCTCAAAGAAACTTGTTGAGTTTCAAAGATATTCGCTAAAATGGCTACCATGTTGAGACCTCTAACGAAGGAAAGGTTGAATATCTTTATATTACTATAATAAAAGTGAGGAAAAAATGCGTGCACGAAATTACCTGCATTTTCTTCTGGATTG
Source organism: Nicotiana undulata (assembly GCA_005239495.1). NCBI lineage: Eukaryota > Viridiplantae > Streptophyta > Magnoliopsida > Solanales > Solanaceae > Nicotiana > Nicotiana undulata. The sequence goes on along the minus strand of ML256493.1, from coordinate 34,073 downwards.
TACCACACAAACATTGGTGTGGTTGAATCATATGCCATAGTAAACAAAAGTTTTACTACTTCTAATAATTTTATCATTTGGCATGACCGGTTAGGTCATCCCAGTTCTAACATGATGCGTAGAATAATAGAGAATTCAAATGGGCACACATTGAATAACAAGAAGATTCTTCAATTTAAGGAATTCTCTTGTGTTGCTTGTTCTCAAGGAAAATTGGCTATTAAACCATCAACAACTAAAGTTGGGATTGAATCCTCTACATTTCTGAAACGTATAGAGGGTGATATATGTGGGCGTATACACCCTCCATGTGGACCATTCAAGTATTTTATGGTCTTGATAGACGCGTCTACAAGATGGTCACATGTGTGCTTATTGTCAACTCGTAATATGGCATTTGTGAGATTGTTGGCCCAAATAATAAGGTTAAGAGCACAATTTTCAGATTATGCAATTAAGACATTTCGTCTTGATAATGCTGGTGAATTTACATCTAAGGCCTTTACTGATTATTGTACGGCCACTGGAATAAATGTTGAGCATCCAGTTTCTCATGTTCATACTCAAAATGGTCTAGCAGAATCATTGATTAAACGCCTCGAATTAATAGCTAGGTCATTGCTAATGAGGACAAAACTTCCCCTTTCAGTGTGGGGACATGATATTTTGCATGCTGCAGCACTTGTGGGCATAAGGCCAACCAGTTATCATGAAGTCTCCCCATTACAGTTGGCTTTTGGTCAAGAGCCAAATATTTTCCATCTAAGAATTTTTGGATGTGTGGTATATGTTCCAATCGCTCCACCACAACGCACAAAGATGGGTCCCCAAAGAAGGTTGGGAGTATATGTTGATTATGAATCTCCTTCTATTATCAAATATTTGGAGCCTATGACGGGAGATTTGTTTACATCCAGATTGCTGATTGTCATTTTAATGAATCAGTTTTTCCAACATTAGGGGGAGAAAATAAACTGCTGGAAAAAGAGATAGATTGGAACGTATTATCTCTATCTCATTTAGATCCTCATACAAATCAATGTGAACAAGAAGTTCAAAAGATCATTTATATACAAAATGTTGCAAACCAATTGCTAGATGCATTTACTAACCTTCCACGGGTTACTAAATCACATATTCCAGCTGTTAATGCTCTAATTCGAGTTGATGTCCCAGCTGGACAATATGATAATGCAAATGAGTCTAGGCCACGCCTTAAACGTGGTAGACCAATCGGTTCCAAGGATAAAAATCTCCGAAAAAGGAAAGGAGCAAATGATCAAGTTGATCATAACGTGGAGGAAATTGCTCAAGAGGAGCATAAAGACATAGTTATTGATAAGACCTCACAGGAAATTATAGTACCTGGAAATGATGAAAATGAAGAGATCTCAATAAGTTATGTCTCTAGGAGAAAAAGGTGGAACCGAAATAACGTTGTTGTTAACAACAGTTTTGCATATAATGTTGCAGTTGACATAATGCAACAAGATGAGGATCTTGAGCCAAAATCTGTCGATGAATGTAGACAAAGAAATGATTAGCCAAAATAGAAAAACGCAAGTCAAGCGGAATTGGCTTCACTCGAAAAACGTGAAATTTTCGGATAAATAGTCCGAACGCCTGAAGGTGTCAAGCCAGTGGGGTACAGATGAGTTTTTGTGCGAAAACGAAATGAGAAAGGTGAAGTCGTAAGATATAAAGCACGACTTGTTGCACAAGAGTTTTCGCAAAGGCCTGGGATTGATTATATGGAGACATATTCTCCTGTGGTAGATGCAATTACCTTCAGGTATCTAATAAATCTTGCAGTCCATGAAAAGCTTGATATGTGGTTGATGGATGTTGTCACAACCTACTTATATGGCTCCCTGGACAATGAAATATTTATGAAAATCCCTGAAGGATTTAAAGTTCCTGAAGCACATAAAAGTTCAAGGGAAACTTGTTCAATAAAGCTCCAGAAATCCTTATACGGATTGAAGCAATCAGGGAGAATATGATACAATCTTCTTAGCGAGTATTTGCTAAAGGAATGGTACAAAAATGACCATATTTGCCCCTGTGTGTTTATTAAGAGGTCTGAATATGAATTTGTCATCATAGATGTGTATGTTGATGACTTGAATATCATTGGAAAGTCTGAAGAGCTTCCAAAGGCTGTAGAGTGTTTGAAGAAAGAATTTGAAATGAAAGATCTTGGTAAGACAATATTTTGTCTTGGCCTACAGATTGAGCATGTAACAAATGGAATTTTTGTCCATAAATCAACATACACTGAAAAGGTGCTAAAGCGATTTTACATGGATAATGCACATCCATTGAGTACCCCAATGGTTGTGAGATCGCTTGACATAAATAAAGATCCATTTCGGCCTCAAGAAAATGACGAAGAGCTCGTTGGTGATGAAACTCCATATCTTAATGCAATTGGGGCACTGATATATCTTGCTAACAATACCCGGCCAGATATTGCTTTTGCTATAAGCTTATTAGCAAGATTCAGTTCATCCCCAACAAGAAGACATTGGAATGGTGTTACGCATATATTTAGATATCTTCGGGGAACTCTAGATATGGGATTGTTCTATTCTAATGAATTCAAGTCAGAAATGATTAGCTATGCCGATGCAGGTTATTTGTCTGATCCACATAAAGCCCGATCTCAAACAGGCTATTTGTTTACATATGGAGGTACATCTATATCATGGCATTCAATGAAACAAACAATAGCTTCCACATCTTCTACTCATGCTGAGATAATAGCCATTCATGAAGCTAGTCGGGATTGTGTTTGGTTGAGATCAACGACTCAACATATTAAGGAAATGTGTGATTTTCTTATGAAAAAAGATAATCCAACTATATTATATGAAGACAATGCTGCTTGCATCGCTCAATTGAAAGGAGGACACATCAAAGGAGACAGAACAAAGCACATTTCACCAAAGTTCTTTTTCACGCATGATCTTCAACAAAATGGTGAAATTAATGTTCAACAGATTCGTTCATGTGAAAATTTGGTTGAACTGTTCACTAAGGCATTACCAACGTCAACATTTGAGAAGTTGAGACAAAAGATTGGAATGCGACGTCTTCGAGAAATAAAGTAATGTTTTCATGAGGGGGAGTAAGATATGTGTTGTACTCTTTTTTCCTTAGCCTAGGTTTTGTCCCACTAGGTTTTCATGGTAAGGTTTTTAACGAGACATCAAATAAAGCGTATTAGAGATATGTGTACTCTTTTTCCTTCACTAAGATTTTTTCACACGTTGTTTTTCTTAGTAAGGTTTTAACGAGACATATTATCTATTTTTGGACATCTAAGGGGGAGTGTTGTAAAACATATTATAATTGTGGATGTCCACTACTCCCACTACTTTCACCCATGATCTAAATAACCTCCCACTACTTATCACTTTTATGATTGTAACTCCCACACCTCCATAACTTCTCCCCATGATCTCAAAGGTTAATGTCATGTTTAAGACAATCCTTTTGTAACCTACAATGTAATAGTATAAATAGAGGCATGAAATGTGATATGTGATACACTTAAACACTTGATGAAATAAGAAGTTATCTCTTCTTCTCTTATTCTACTTATCTTATATTGTTACTTTGAGCTACATTTTTTAATAAACTATAATTAATTTGGGAGTCATTGTTCAAGCTATCCAAAAATCCAAAGTTGCGTTTATTCTTACCTTTCCCATAATCACTCTAACAAGATAATATCTTGGGATGAAAAGGATAATAATGCTAGTGACTCTTGGGTGTTTAATCCGTTATCTTCTTCATTTTTCTCTACTACGTAATAGTATATATCAACTCTCACTTTTATCCTCTTTATTTTATCTTAAAGCTTAATATTTTCAAATTATTCTTACACTCCGACAATTACTCGATTAAGTTTGTATTGACTAAGTAATTACTTGACCAAAGAAAAAAGTGAATAATGCATATAGTTATTCGTAATTACACTCAAATTCCATTAGAATGTTATTTTTCAAACGCATATTGAGGTAATATATTTTTGAAACACCTTCAACGTGGTCTTTAGCAAAAAAGACAAAAAGAGAAAGAAGAAAAGGAAAAAAGAGCATCCCGTTTTATGTAATGTGGAGGACAGGCGTAGCACGTTTTGTCGAATTCCACAGGCAAAATGCGTGAATAAAATTAAACTGCTTTTGCATTCAGGCGTGAGATTTTTTTTTTTTATTTCATTAGAATCAACTGAGTATAACGTGTTGGGGCGTATTTAAAAAGCTAACATACACATAAAAGGCAAAAGAACAGAGAGTTTTATTTTCTAGTTTCCTATCCGATGTTAGAGCTCGGTTAAATTTGAATTAGTATCGAAAAATTCCACATTGAAAGGTAAATGGTTCCGTTATAAAAGCGACTTTATATTCAGGGCTCGAATTCAAGGGGGGATTTAGGGAGGCGGAAGGGGTGTGGTTCGCCCGAATTCCCTTCGCCGAAAAAGTACATTGTATATAACTACATATAGGCAAAATCTACTTTTTACTTATATATTATGTTTTGAATCACCTTGACCACAACCTAAAAGCATAGCTCAATGATCAAGGGGGTTTAAAATATTTGTGCGGTCATTGGTTCAATTTCTACTAGCTACAATCTCTTCTAATTTTTTAACTTTTTTTTTCTTTATACTTCTTTAACGAAAATCCTGCTTCCGCCGCTACTCCAACCCCCTGCTTATAAAAATAAATAAGTACTCAATCCACCACAATCCTTATCGATAAAAAGAACAAATAGTCATGAATAAGGAAACCTTAAAAATTGGACAAGGGGAAAAAAGACGAAACATTAAATAGTACTCCCTTCAGTCCGTTTTGTATGTCGGTGTAGGGAAAAAAGAGGACTAAAATATTGGTTATTTTAAAAAGTTATAAAGATATATGTTTTTTTTCAATTTTACCCTTACTTTCAAGAAAACGTATAGTTATTAAGTACTCCTTGCAAGAATTATATGTAATGATTCACGCAATATTATAAAGAGTATATTATTTTTTTGTGCAGGATATATCTTAAAAATTAATTTTGTTTATTTCTATACAAAAAGTAGTTTAATACGTGAGGGTTATAGTGGTCATTGTTTGACCTAAGAAAACATGTCTCTTGGTTCAAATGACTATTATATAAATAAGGATTAATCCCAGGTAACAATAATATCTTTAGATAGAGTTCTTAACAACAACAACAACAACAAACTCAGTTTGATCTCAACATGTGGGATCTGGGGAGGGTAGTCTGTACGCAGACCTTACCCCTACCTAATGCAGGTAGAGAGGTTGTTTTCAATAGACCCTCGGCTCAGGAAATGCAAGAAGAAGAAGAGGGAAGAAAGGAAGAAGAAAGATGAAAAAAAGAAAAAAAAAACATATCGTAATAAAGGATAAATAATATCTAATAATAGCAACATGGAATACAATACCTGGGGCGAAAAAAACCACATACCGCAATAAAAAATCTAAGAATATGAATGGAAATGCATGCTACTAACTCTATCGGTGAACACTATAAACTACCTACTAATCTTCTACCTAAATCCTCGACCTCCACACCCTCCTATCAATTGTCATGTCCTCAGTGAGCTGAAGCAGCGCCATGTCCTGCCTAATCACTTCTCCCCAGTACTTCTTAGGCCTGCCTCGACCCCTTCTCAAACTCTCCATGGCCAACCTCTCACACCTCCTGACAGGCATCGATACTTGTTCTCCTAACATGTCCCAACCATCTCAGCCGCGACTCCCGCATCTTGTCCTCCACGGAGGCTACTCCCACTCTGTCCCAAATAGCTTCATTCTTAATCCTATCTCGACTGGTACACCCACACATCCATCTCAACATCCTCATCTCTGCTACTCTCATCTTCTACACGTGGGAGTTCTTGACTGGCCAACACTCAACCCCATACAGCATAGCGGGTCGAACCACCCTCCACTTCATCCGCCCTGCTCCAATGCGATGTGTGACATCTTCGTCAATCTCTCCGTTACCCTATATAATAGACCCGAGATATTTAAAACTCGCTCTCTTGGGATAATTTGAGCATCAAGCTTAACCTTTACGGCTGCACCATTGGTCACACTGAATTTTCACTCCAAGTATTCTGTCTTGGTTCTACTCAGTTTGAAACCTTTAGACTCCAAGGTCTATCTCCAAACCTCCAACCTCACGTTAACTCCGCTACGCGTCTCTTCAATCAACATTATATCATCGGCAAATAGCATGCACCAGGGCACCTCCCCTTGGATGTGACGCGATAGTACATCCATCGCCAAAGCAAACAAAAATGGGCTAAGAGCCGATCCCTGGTGCAACCCCATCACCACAGGAAAATGGTTCGAGTCACCACCCACGGCCCTCATCCGAGTCTTAGCATCATCATACATATCCTTAATCACCCTAATGTACACTACCGGAACGCCGCTAACCTCCAAACACCTCCACAGGACCTCCCTCGAAACTTTATCGTATGCCTTCTCAAGGTCAATAAATACCATATGAAAATCCTTCATCATTTCCCTGTACTGCTCCACTAATCTCCTTACCAGATGAATCGCTTCCGTAGTCGAACGCCCCAGCATGAATCCAAACTGATTCTCGAAAATAGACACGCACCTCCTCACCCTGGCCTCCACAACTCTCTCCCAAATCTTCATAGTGTGACTCAATAACTTGATACCCCTATAATTGTTGTAATTTTGGATATCACCCTTGTTCTTGTAAATCGAGACCATCGTACTCCACCTCCATTCTTCGGGCATCTTCTTTGCCTTAAAAATAACATTAGACAGCCTAGTGAGCCACTCTAAACCTGCCTGCCCCGCGCTCTTCCAAAATTCCACCGGGATTTCGTCTGGCCCCATTGCTCTGCCCCTGCACATCTTACGCATCGCTCCTTCCACCTCCTCTACCGTAATCCGCCTACAGTACCCAAAAGCCCGCCGACTATCGGGGTGCTCCAACTCCCCCAGCACAATGCGTCTATCCCCCTCCTCATTCAACAGTTTATGGAAGTATGTCTGTTATCTTCTCCTAATGAGTGCCTCATCCATCAACACTTTACCATCCTTTTCCTTGATGCACTTGACTTGGTCTAAGTCATGGGCTTTCCTCTCCCTCACTTTGGCCAACCGGTACAATCTTTTGTCCCCACCTTTGCCCTCGAGTTCCTCGTACAAACGAGCCAAAGCTGCATTCTTAGCCGTCGTAACTGCTAACTTTGCCTCTTTCTTTGCCTTTATGTAACGCTCCCGATAAGTCCTTTTTCCCTCCTCATTTGTACTCTCTACTAGCTTCAAATAAGAAGCTTTCTTAGCTTCCACTTTACCTTGAAACTCTCCATTCCACCACCAGTCCCCTTTATGACCCCCAGAAGAACCCTTCGTGACCCCTAAGACCTCTCTAGCAGATACCCTAATGCAATCCGCCGTCATTTACCACATACTAGACACGTCCCCCATACTCATCCATGCCCTCATAGCCAACAACTTCCCCCTTAACTCCCGAGCTTTGTCCTTGGTCAAGTTACCCCACTTGATCTTAGGTTGCCTACACCCCGCCTTCTTCTTCCTACTCCTCTTGATCTCCAGGTCCATAACTAGGAGCCTATGTAGAGTCGTGAGGTGCTCACTCAGGATGACCTTGTAGTCTGTGCACATACCTTTATCGCATTTCCTACAGAGAAGGTAATCAATTTGAGTCTTACCCATTGAATTTCAGAAAGAGACCAGGTGCTCTTCCATCTTCGGGAAACTCGAGCTAGCTATAACCAAATTAAAAGCTCTAGCAAACTCCAACAGTGAATTACCTCCCTCATTCTTATCCCCAAAACCGTACCCACCATACACATCATCATAACCCCTAGAACTAGCCCCGATATGACCATTGAAATCTCCACCAATGAACAACTTCTTTGTGTGCGGGATACTACGCACTATCTCGTCCAAATCATCCCAAAATTGCTTCTTGACCTCCTGATTCAAACCTACCTGAGGAGCGTATGCATTAATCACGTTTACAGTAAACCCACCAACTACCAAATATACTCATCAACCTATCATTTGCCCTCCTAACCTCAACCACGAGCTCCCTGAGGTCCCTGTCTACTAAAATACCTACCCCATTCTTGCCCCCATCGCTCTTTGAGTACCATAGTTAAACCCGTCTACACCGAGTGCCCTAGTACCCTTCCATCTAGTCTCCTGAACACATTCTATGTTGATCTTCCTCTTCTAAAGAATATTAGCTAACTCTATAGACTTCCCCATCAATGTCCCAATGTTCCAAGACCCAATTCTCAACCTAAAGGCTTTCTTACCCCTCCTCCCCCCTTACCACCCTTAGACCCCCAGCCCCGCCCGAGGACATGACCTTACTCTCACATTGTTCACTAACGCCACTATAAGCAAAAGGAATTAGGTAAACACTACCACTAACAACCAAAAACGTGAACGAAGGACTACAAGCTACAAACCCGAGAGCTAAAAACAACTCAAAGGAGTGACTACAAGAAAAGAAATGTGAGTAGTCACTAGAACAATAAATCTACCACGTATACGAAACTACCCTTATGCAAACACACAACTAAAATGAATAGATGAAACCTTAAGCTTAAAACACATAGAAAAGATAGAAAAAGCAATTAATCCAATCAAAATTGCCGGCAAGGAAACAGTAAATAGATATGTGAAAATACAATTCAAGAAAAATGGAACATGGATCACAGTCGGGATGTCTGGACGCGCTTCCAATTCTGTTGTCTGCTGCTGCTCCGATGGATGCCGAAAAGTCTGGTGCTCCGGCGAACTTTCAATCTAAAAACCGATAAATCTCCGAAAGAAAGAACGGACTTTGCCGGAAAATCAATTCGCTCAACAATAATTCTTCAATTTGATGATGAAGCTTCGCCTTCTAATCAGATCTGCTTTGAATCTTGTTCAAATATTACTGATCAATGCCTCAACGTAAAATACCCCAAAGTAGTGTTTCCAGATTTCTGGGAACAGTGAAGTGAACAGTGAAGATGAAAATGTGATGAAGGAGTTATCAACCATTGTGGGTGGCGATGAACAGAACCACCGCAGAGGGTGGCAGTTTTCGGCGGTTTTCGTCGGCGGAAGGTTGAGGAAATTGAATAAAGAAAAAAATGCAAAAACAAAACTCAAAGAATTGAAGGGGGGCGCTTGCTGAGGCATTAGAGATGGTGGTTGAGAATGAGACCGACGATGACAGTCGTCGGTGCCGGTGGAACACGTCTTTGTTCTTTAGCGTCCGTCGAAACTAAAATCAAATTCAGTAGTCCCAAGATTCAAGAGCAAGAAATCCTCGCCAAAGAGAAGTAGTCTGCTAAATTTTCTTATATAAAAGAAGTAATTATAAACAGAAAATTTCAAGACTAATGGATAATGCCGATGCAGGTTGAGATTTCTGGGAATAGTGAAGATGAAAATGTGATGAAGGAGTTATCAAGAATTGTAGGTGGCGATGAACAGAACCACGACGGAGGGTGGAAGACATTACCGTGATACCAGTGTTGCTTTCACTGCTCTCCTTATTTCCTTGATCGAAGAAGCAATTCAAAAATATTAGTCGCGTAGAGAATGTTCTATTGCATTGAATATTCATGGGATAGGTATGTAAAAATATTACAGAAGCACAAATATTATGTAGATCTGGTCGGACAGTGGCAGTGGCATACAATAAATGTTTTGAAAATCAGAAGCAATAATGTAGCATTCAATAATAATGAATAGCAATAAAAGACATTTAAATAAATAGAAGAAATGATTCACCTGAGAAAGGATGGAATAAGAGGATGTTCTTTCTAACAATGATGAATGATAGACAATCTCTTGAATATTTGAGTTATTTTCGGATCTAGTGAAAAAAATAGAGAAGAATCTTAGTGAAAAGGTGATGTTTGTATCTAAGCAAGTGAGTTTCGATTCTCTTTCTCAAGTCAAAGTTTGTTTTTTACAAATGAATATCACAAGTCCCTTATCATTCTCTCTTTTTCCTATTTATAGGGAACAAGTTCCTAAGACACCCTAATAGTACAAGTGCCGAGAATATTCACTAGAATATTCTCTTTAATATCTTATCTTGAAAACTAGCCGTTACAACTCTGTCAACGGTACTCGACCTCGACCCTTGTTGACACCTCAACTACGGCTCGCTGACTCTTCTACCACAGACTTCGTTGCTAGTTGAACCATTTCGGCAAACGACGACTTGAGAATTCTTCCCTTAGTATTATCTTGGCTTGAATATTCTAAAGATAGATTTTGACCCATAAAATTAGTCGCTCCGCTTATTGAGACCGGCTTCAGGAGGGTTCGATGAGCGGATCTTGTTCTTTGTGATAGAAACAATCGAGTGAGATGTGCAGGTCGTGGTAGTTACGGCGAACTGGCAGCGTGGGCCGCTCATTTCAAATGCTTCGATTTTCCCGGGCGATTTGCTGGACAAATGTTGTCCACAAGTTAGGATGAAGTCGTGATGTTATGCGTCATTATGACGCATATTCTCTAGGCGTTGCTTTGTTTCGCGTGTGGTCCCTGATTGAACCTGCCGCTTCGGTTATGGTGCCAGTAATGATGAGTCATTCTTGGTTCTGGTGCCAAGACCCTTATAAATAGAAGTATTTGGATGCAATTTTGAGGTCTAAGTCTTCTGTTGTTTCGAAATCTTTTATTACTCTCTTGCTCTTTTCTTGATTTGACCTCTCTTCTCGATTACAGTGATTCATATTGTTCTTTTTTCTTCATCGTTTGATACCTCACTTTCCTTTATCAAAATATGTCTTATATGCTTTCTGAGTCTGATGGAGGAAGTGTCGCAGTCCCATTGGCAATGGTGTTTCCCTCTCATGAGGAGAGTGTTCCTGTTGCCGTCGAGGATGGAACCTTCCCGTTGGTGGAGGAGGTAATTTCTCACAACCTTGATTCCAGATCTGATTTCACCAAATTACCTGAAGCTGACCCTAGAGCCTTTTGCTCAGTGATGACGGTGAAGGAATTAAAAGAGCTTAAGGCCAAGTTTGTCCTTCCCAATCACATTAAATTAATCCCGGCTGGGTGGGATACTGTGCAGGTCCACCGTACTGTGTACTTCTCCTTCTATGCCTACCCTTTCTAAGTCGGTTATCGTCTCCCTCTTCTTCCGCTAATAGAGGAATTCTGCTCGTTATTACGGCATTTGTGCAGCTCAGCTCCCGTCGCACGTTTACAAACTTATAAGGATGCTTACCAAATTTGTCAAGCTAGCCGGGGTCGAACTGACACTTCGACATTTGATATATATGTTCGCCCCGAGTTTTTATAGGCGGACAATGTTGAATCTTTGCCGCCGAGGAGGCAAGTTCTTAGTGGTGAAGATGGACGACAAAGCCAACCGCCAATTCTAGATCAACTTTTTCTTCGTGAGAACCGAGGACGTGATGGCCATTGACGAAGATTTTCTTGAGGCTTGGAATTATACTCGTAAGTACATAATTTCCTTGTTTGTAGATATCTGATTTTTCTCCTGTTCCTGGTCGTGGGCTTTGACCTCTCATTCTTTTCTCATGCAGCCAAGACCCCGCCTCCTCCTTCGGTTGCTGGCATTTCTGACTAAATTGGTCAACTCCTCCCTCATATCGTAGGGATTCGTGAGTGGTCATGTTTCTTTAAGAAGTTTGGGCCTTCTCTCCCTTCGACTAGTAAGTACCTTCTACCATCGGTGTATTAGCCTTCTTTTATATTGTTTACCTTTTCCAACCTTTCCCTTTCTTTGTGTTTTCATAGCTTTGGCAAGGGAGTCTTCGACTGCGACTGATCCTGCTTTTGTCCCGGTCCCTTCTATTGTTGCTTCCAAATATGTCTCGCCTTAGATCGTGGAGACTTCGGTCACAGAGACCTCGGCTTCTCCCTTATATGCCCTCATAGACGAGGAGGATGAGCCTTTGCCTGGTGATGGAAATTTGATGTCTCGTAAGAGGAAGGCCATGGACGTCGAGGGAGTGAGGTCGACGATTGCCGATGCAGGAAACTGTGGTTTTGTCCTTTGGGAGATGCCCATAGTGCATATCGGGAAGATCCTTGAGGCTAGTCATGGGGCCCTTTGTTTAGAGGGTACAGATATACGTCCTGCAAGGGATGGGGTCGAAGGCGTGGCGAGCAGTGGAAGCCATGTTCTACCAAGACACGAAGAGGCCTCGTCTTTCGGGGTAGTGGCAGACGTACTTCCTTCGACTGATGAAAGAAATAAGGTTGTTTCCGAGGAGGATATTTGATCCGATTTCGACATGGATGTAGATGAGCTGAGGATGATTGACGAGGGACTTACTCAGGAAGTGAGGTTGGATGGGGTTCGAGGACTATTACGATCTGGATTGACCGTAATCTTCTCATGGATACCGAGAAGATAATCCCTCCCTTGTATCTCTTAGTTCTGAATTTGAGAGTATGACCCTCAAGAATATGAATGACAGTGACATGTCGAATAACATTGTCGGCCTCGCCCTTCGGGTAAGTACATTCGATGTTAGTTGTTTTCCTTTTGTTTTGTTCTTTCACAGTCTCTAACTTCTTTTGTTCATTTTGTAAACGATCGCCCTGGAGATTAAGAGTGCTTGTAGGGGGCACAGGCGTAAAGATATCTATGTGAAGCTGGAGGACAAGTACTTTAGAGTCCTCGACAAATATAGGGAGCTTCGGTGCCGGCTTTGCGAAAGCACCAATGTGCGCCAATTGAGGGATGACTTGAAGGCGAGGGACAAAGAGCTAGTTCGGATAATGGGGAAGCACAGCGTCTTGGAGGAGACGTTGAGTAGAAAGGAAGAAGAGATCGAGATCAACAAGGGGGTCAAGGCCCAGTGCAGTGATCTCCAAACTCAGGTGCTTATGTGATGTGCCGGAGAATTTCGGAACATTTGATACCAAATTGCTTAGATTTTAGCTCGTTTTAAAAGCAATTATCTGTTATACTTATGTAATTTTAATGTTTTGCCGTGTATGAGGCTGGAGGACTCAAGAACATAAAAATGAAATCAAAAAGCCGAAAAAGAACAAGTAAAAGGGAAAATGCGATCACATATGTGAATTTGCGAACCGCAGATCCAACATGTTGTACGCATAATGGCCAGATGAACCGCACAATCTAACAGTTGGTTGGCCAAATTCAAGTGCACAAAATGCGGTCCACTATGTGACCGCATAACAGGTTTGCGGGCCGCATAATGGACCGCAAACCTCCTGAAGAAGTTGCCACGGCCAGAAATGCGATGACATTATGCGGTCGTAAATCAACAATGCGGACCGCATAACCAAAATGCGACGACTACCTGGGAACTAGGGTTTCAAAGATGCGACGGTTTTGTCAAGAATGCGGACCGCATCTGTTATGCGACAGAAATGCGGTCGCATAATTAACCTGGAGGGGTATTTTTGTCCGAAATTGGTCCCGAGTTTTAGCCCACTATAAATAGATTTATGAAGGTTTTGTGGGTCATTCTTGTCTGGTTTTTGAGCTACATTCCATGCCTTTAATATTCTCATCTTTTGGAAGCTTTAGGAGTGAAGAATCTTGCACTTTGTAAGCTTTATGGCATTTAATATTGTTATCTTTTTGTATTTGAGCATGTGTAGCTAAGTGTAAATACTAAGGTTGTGGACCCTAAATGGGTGTAATGTCAATGGGTGTTTAACATTGAATATATATATAATGGTTGGTTGATATTTATTTATTTCTCATTCTTCATTTATTGTTAGTGGTTGCAAACATTAACAAGTGCCAATAAATTCCTTCTTTACTTGGAAAAGTGAGTTAGGATTTGGTAGAAGTAAATATCAAAGACTCAAGGCTTTAAACCTTGTTTAATAGAATCGCTTAGGAATAAGTGGGTTTTATTTTGCATAAATTGATTACTCTTAATTGCAACTCTTTTATATTTGGAAAAATCATAAAGAGGAAATACTACCAAACTATTGGAAAATATTGGGTAGTCATTTAGACATCATTTGCATATCAAGAACCTTCCATTAGATATATATCATATTAACAACGGTAGCATTACATTTCATTGAAGGGGACACAACCTTGGTTTAGTTAATAAAATTAATTACAACCTTGTTCAATCATACATGTTACAATTTCACAAAATTACAATCCAATCTATTACCATACTCTTGTTACTTTAATGGAATAGAAATACGATTTAAGTTAAGGTTCACACTGTTCAAGTAAACTTTTCACGCCTATTCCCTATGGGGTTCGACCCCAACCTTGTTGGGTTACTATATTTGACATCGATTGATTTACACTATTTAAGGTGTAATTTGAGTGTATCATTATGCTGCGAGTCCAGCTTGAGGAGTGTCAATTTAGAGCGGATGCTCTTAGCGGCGAGGTCGCCGAAAAGACGGAGGAGTTAGAGAAGGCGGAGTCACTCGGTCGGAGGCTTTGAGAAAAGCAGAGTCTCTTGTAGTGGTGATTCGGACTCTCCGCTCCGAGCGAGATATTGACTTAACAACAGAGAGGATTAAAGAAGAGCGAGTTGATGAGAGGATCGGAGAGTTGGAGAAAGAGACTTCTGGCCTCTACGACCGAGTTGTTGTTCTGGAGGCCGAGAAGGCCCAATTACTGGCACAATCGTCCTCTTCCCGCATTTTAGATTTTCCCAATGTTCCTCGAAAGTTGTATGATGAATGAATCCATGTCGAGACCCAGTTAGATGTCTTTTGAGGTTTACATGCGGGGGGGGTCCATTTTTTAGGCTGCCCTCGAAGATGTTTGTGTTAAGGCTCGTGAAGCTCGAGTCGCTTGTGGGTATGATCCCGTTATGCCCGAGGCCAGTGATGACGAAGGGGACAGGGGTGTATATCGCCTCGAGGAGAATGCCTAGTATGATGCCGCATATCCTGAGGATGAATGTGGTGATGGCGAGGGTGTTGATGGTCAGGATGGCGATGCTATTGAGGGCCAAGTTGGCTAGGACATTGAAGGCTCTAATGGTGGTGACCCATAGTTTTCCCTTTTGATTTTTTGTGTATTTGCTGTCGGCTTCTCCACGAGTCTATTGTAAATAGTTTTATGTGAAATATCAAAGTTTTTTCTTGTATCTTCTTCTCTTTTTGTGGTTTATTTTCTGTGTGTATTTTTGTTTCTTTGTTGGGATGTGGTTGAGGTCCTATAGGTGTTTGTTTGAGCAAGGTCGAACATAATCTTTCATTAAATCGCGGTTGAGGGCTGATAGGTGTTTGTTCAAGCTTATTCGAACATAACATTTTGTTAAGTCACGACCGAGGGCCGGTGGGTGTTTGTTCGAGCTTGGTCAAACATAACCTTTCATTAAGTCGCGACCGAGGGCCGGTAGGTGTTTGTTCGAGCTTGGCGAACATAACCTTTCATTAAGTCGTGGCCAAGGGCCGGTAGGTGTTTGTTTGAGCGGGGTCG
Organism: Nicotiana undulata; assembly: GCA_005239495.1. Lineage (NCBI taxonomy): Eukaryota > Viridiplantae > Streptophyta > Magnoliopsida > Solanales > Solanaceae > Nicotiana > Nicotiana undulata. Next base: position 18,605 of record ML256493.1, on the reverse strand, counting down.
AACATAACTTTTCGTTAAATCGCGGTTGAGGGCCGGTGGGTGTTTGTTCGAGCTTAGTCGAACATAAACTTTCGTTAAGTTGCGGTCGAGGACCAGTAAGTGTTGGTCCGGGCGGGGTCCAACATAACCTTTCATTATATTGCGGCCGAGGGCCGGTAGGTGTTTGTTTGAGCGGGGTCAAACATAACCTTAACACGAAAAAAGGTGTGCTGATAAGCGTAAGTTTCTTATTGCTTTGAAATTGTTGCTTTGGTTACATACATGGAGAAATTAACAGATTTTATAGTGTGGGTTGGCGCTCCAGTCCCAGTTCCAGTCTATCTAGATTTTATGGTTACATACATGGAGATACATGAAATAGTAGACACGTCCCTATCTTCGCGTACTTCAACTCGAAGCGTTTCCTTCGTCGCCTTGTTAAAACCTTCTTGAGAAAACCCAATTGGGACAAAACTCAAGTGAGGGAAAAATGAGTACGACTTGGTGGATGCTTTTTCTCTCAGAAGTTGAAGTATTTGAGGTGGATGATACCAGTTGTTTGGTAGTAGATTTCCCTCCATTGTCTCTAGTTAGAATGAACCCTTGTTCTCTTTGGCTGTGATTTTGTACGGACCATCCAAGTTTGTTCCTAGCTTGCCTTCTCGGGGATCTTTGCTTGCTTGAGTTTTAGCTTTCAATACGTAGTCCCTGACTTTAAGAAGTCGGGCCTTTTCTTTCTTGTTGTAATAACGTTCTGCTTGTTGTTTTTGGGCGACCATTCTTATGTAGACCATATCTCTTCGTACGCCGATTTCGCCGAGTTTCTGCTTTCGTCGTTGTTTATGCCGCTTTCATGGGAGTATCTTAGGTTGGGTTCTCCGACCTCGGCCAGTTTACTGCTTCATTCCTATAGACCACAAAGTAGGTCATCTCTTCTGTGCTTGTCTTCGGAATTGTTTTATAGGCCCATAATACTTCTGGTAGCATTTCCGGCCACAGTCATGTGGCGTCTTCAAACTTTTTCTTTATGATGTTCAGTATAGACTTATTGGAGGACTCTGCTTTCCCGTGACCTACTGAATGGTATGGGGTTGAGAGTATTTTCTTGATGTGCCATTTCCTGAAGAATTCGGCGATTTTCTTCCCTATGAACTATGGTCTGTTGTCACAACTTATTTTTTTGGGTAGGCCGAATCGTCATTTGATGTTTATCCATATAAAGGTGATTACCTCATTTTCCCGTATTTGGAAAATGAACGACCAAGGGGAGGTGACCGAGTGGAGATGTTAGATTCCTTGGTGAATCATTGGGGCGTACTTCTGGCACTGTTCGCATTTCCTCACGAAGTCTGCGACATCCTTTTTCATAGTGGGCTTGTAGTAACCCGCCCATATGAGGCATCTGACCAGTGCTCGATTGCAGAAATATCCCTGCAATGGCCTTCGTGGACTTCTTCGAGGACGTGTTGGGTTTGGTTCGGGCCTAAGAACTTTGCCAAAGGGCCGCCGTAAGTCCTCTTGTACAGGTCGTTACGAAGGAGACTGTATCTGGTCGCTTGCATTCTTAGTTTCTTGGCCTCTTTTTTGTCGCATGGGAGTGTGTCATCCTGTCCCAAGTTAAGTTTATGGTTCTTACCTCGATTTGATCTAGTGATGAGTTAAGGAGGTTGACTACACTTTTACCTACGGTCGTGATGCTTTGGGTCGTTGCAGCTAGTTTGACGAGGCCATCTGCTTCGGCATTCTGTGTTTTTGGGATTTGATCGAGCTAGTATTCGTCGAATTGAGGCAATAGCTTGCACATATTGTTCTGGTATTTTTTCAATCTTTGTTCCTTGATTTGGAAAGTTCATGTGACTTGGTTGACTACACGTTGGGAATCACAGCAGAGTTTCAACTGTTTCGCCCCATATCTGAGTGCTAGCCTTAACCCTACAATTACGGCCTCATGCTCGGCCTCATTGTTAGTCATATCCGGGCACCTTATGGAATGGAAAATTACTTCGCCTGTTGGGACTTCGAGTACGAGTCCCAGTCCGGACCCTGATACATCGGATGCACCATCGGTGTATAGGACCTAGGGGTCTTGTGTTTAGAAGGAAGTTTGGACGGCTTCCCTTTCGACTTCAGTGCAAAAATAATGCGTGAAGTCGGCGAGCACTTGTGACTTTATTATCGTTCGTGGATGGTGTGTCATATTGTGATTACTTAGCTCGATGGCCTATTTGGCCACCCTCCCCGATAGCTCGGGTTTATGAAAAATTCTCCTCAAGGGGAAAGTTATGACGACCGAGATGGGATGACAATGGAAATAGGGTCTAAGCTTTCGTGAAGCTACGACCAAGGCCAGAGCCAAATTTTTGAGGTGTGGTCACCTCATCTCGGTGTCGGCGAATGTTTTGCTAATGTAATAGATGGTATATTGCATATCTTTGTTTTCGTGGATCAAGACTGCGATTACTGCTACCTCAGATATGGTTAGATAGACGAGGAGCTGCTCCCCAGGTTCGGGTTTTGAAATCAAAGGTGGTGATGATAGGTATGCCTTTAGTTCTCGCAGAACCTGGACGCACTCGCAAGTCCATTCGGGGTTCTTCTTGAGTACACCAAAGAATTTATGGCACCTATTCGACGATCGCGAAATGAACCTTGATAGGGCGGCGATACAATCAGTCAACCTTTGGACTTGATTTTGGTGGTTAAGAGTTTTGGTATTCCTTCAATGGCTTTGATTTGGTCTGGGTTGACCTCGATCCCTCGTTGCGATACTAGAAAACCCAAGATCTTTCCCTAGGTTACACCGAATGCGCATTTCTCCGGGTTTAGCTTCATTTTGTACCGTCTGAGTATGTCGAAAGTTTCTTTCAAATGATCGATGCGATCTTCTCCCCTTTTGGACCTGACCAACATGTTGTCTATATATAATTCCATTATTTTGTCGAGCTGGTCTTTGAACATCCTTGTTAACAATCTTTGATAAGTGGCCCCTGCGTTTTTTAGTCCGAACGGCATGACCTATAACAATACGTTCCTTGGTGGGTGATGAACATGGTATTTTCCTTATCTTCTTCCTCCATGGGGATCAGATAGCCCGAGTAAGCGTCCAAGAAAATTAGTAGCTCATGTCCGGCCGTTGCGTTGATGAGCTGGTCGATATGAGGTAATGATAATAAATCCTTGGAACATGCTTGTTCAAATATATGAAATCCACGCACATCCGCTAGTTCCCATTTTTCTTTTTGACCATCACTACGTTGGCTACCCACTTGGGGTACTTCGACTCCCTGATGGAACCGTTCTCCAAAAAAATTTCCACCTTCTCGCAGACTGCGTCGTTGATAGAGGACTTGAATTTACACCTGAACTGGCTCACTTGGGGGTGGAATGGCTCGACGTTTAATTTGTGCGTGGCGATTTTCTTCGAGATACCCGTCATATCTTCATGGTTGAAAGCAAATAAATTTGCATTAGCTGTTAAGAATTGACGAAATTTACCTGGTCCTCGAAGTTTACTGCTGATATAGGCCTTCTTGCTATGATCGTTGAGGTCCAATTGAACGGGGTCAAGGTCTTCTATGGTCGATCCTGCGGCTTCTACTGTGGGGTTTTTTGATGACATCATCGATCTCATCTTGATCTGACCTCGACCTTGTTGATTGCTATACGTTGGGTGGTTGTATTGTCTAAGGCAACGCGGTAGCATTCCCAGGATGTGTGTTGTTCTCCGCGTATACTGAATATCCCCCAAGGTGTTGGGAATTTAATCACTTGGTACAGGCTAAAGGGGACGTCTCTCAAGGTATGTATCCATGGTCATCCCAAAATGGGGATGTATGCAGTGGCCTGGTTCATGATGTGGAATGTTGTCTCTAGAGTTACGCCGCAGGCAAATATAGCGAGTATAATCTCCCCGGATGTCCGTTCAACTTATTAAAACCAATTAGCGTGATGCAGCGTGGCACTATCTTATCCTCGAGTCTCATTTGGGTAAGGACTCGGAGATGGATAATGCATGCACCTCTCCCATCATCTATCATGATGTGTTTGACATTGGTATCTAAGATGCATAAAGTAATAATGAGGGCATCATTATGAGGAAAAGTCAAACAGTCGGCATCCGACTTGTCGAATATGATACTTTCTTCGAGTTAGTCGTAACGTTCGCGGGTGATAGATCGCTTGAGTTTGTGGGTAGTGGTGAACTTCACGTTGTTGATATAGGAGTCATCGATGCCGCCGATAATCATGTTGATGCTACGAGTTGGTGATGGTGGCTTTGGCAGTCCTTGGTGTTCGCGTCCTCTTGCGGAATTGGTTCTTCCCCTGTCGCTTAACAGCTCTTTGAGGTGCCTTTGTCCCAACATGTTTACGACTTCTTGTCTGAGGGCAATGCAATACTCAATTTGTGTCGTTCCTGGTGGAACTCACAGAGGGCATCAGATTTTCTGGTTTTCGGGTCCGATCTTATCTTCGGCGGCCACTTCGCTTTTGGTCCAAGCTTCTCCATAGCGTAGACTATCTCTATAGGTGACACACAAAAATTGTGAGTAGATAATAAAGGAGACATACCTCTTTCGTTCCAATGAGTTCCCGTCCTTGGCCTGGACGGGCCTTCTTCGTAGCATAGAGAGGGTGCAGCGGCAGTCCTGACATATGGTTGGTGTCGTTCCCTGTTAGGTCGCGATATTGGATGATCTTTACTGGTGTTGTCTCTTTGTTCTTTTTTGGATTCGACTTGTATCGAGGTTAGTCGGTGGGTTGGCCCATTGAGTCGTCCTCATCTGCTCGGACCTCGGCACAATAAGCATTATGGATTTTGTCCCAAGTGGTTGGGGGATACTTCATCAATCGACTCAACAGTTTTTTAGTTGCTCTTGAACCCTCTCTATTCATCTCGTTCTAAAAAGTTGCGACCGCCATCCCTTCGTATATGTTAAGCAGAGTCATCCTTATTTTTGTTGAACCGGGCGAGGAAGTCCCTTAACTCCTCTCCCAAGGACTGCTTAATAGAAAATATGTCGTTTACTCTCGCCTCGTCTTTCTTGGCTTCGGCATGGGCGGTTACGAACTTATCGGCCATTTCTTCAAAAGTTTCTATGGAGCGTGTTGGTAGATGTGAATACCATGTTAATGACCCTCCCGTGAAGATCTCGCCAAACTTCTTCGGTAAAATATAGGGCACTTGTTCTTTGGCGAGGTCGTTGCCTTTCACGGTGATGACGTAGTGAGTCACATGATCTTCAGGATCAATCGTACCGTCGTATATACTGAGGTAGGGCGGCATTTTGAAGGTATTTGGTATGGCATGTGGGGCTGCATAATCGATGTACGGCTGCTCTACGAACCTGACGGTGTCCCTTTGAAGTAGCAGCTTAGAAGCGCTTGGTATCTTGTCAACTCGATCTTGGTGCTCTTTCATCTAGTCTTAGAGTGCCTTGATTTCATTCTCCATCTATTCCATCCTTTTTAGAATGACAAGGAGGGCGTTGTCACCTGCACTATCAATAACATTGTGAGTTATACCTGTCGTTGGAGGGAGGGGTCGGTTGCATTGCTCGTCTGTTTATTGTATCATGCAAATCCTTGCGGTTTCTACAGCTATGCTTGGAGCGGGTTTGTTGAGTACTCTTGTTAGCGTGTCGGTTAGCCATGCCTCGAGGAATTTTTTCACAGCTGGGGGTGTCTCTTCCTCTGTAGACGTGGAGGGCCCTTTAGCACTGGGTTTTGTTATGTTGCAGTGGAGGGGGTGACCTTTCTCGCCTAGGAGACGCACTGGGCGTCATGTCCTCACCTATCGTTTCACAACTTTTATTAAAGACGTTCATGAGGTTGGTTGGGAAGTCACTCGTTATTCTCGTCCTTTCTCCTTGGTTACCTGCCATGTATGGTTTTGTGTACATAGAGCAAGGAGATCTTGGATTTTTCGACGTTAGTGACCTTTGTTAAGTGTAGATCTAGAGGAAACAAAAAATTTAAAAGAAATTCTCACAAACGGCGCCAAATTGTTTGACCAAAAAGAAATATGTATCTTGGTTCAAATAACTAAAATAATATAAAAAGAGATTAATCTTAGCTAAGAATAATATCCTTCGATGGAGTTCTTAAAGAAGCACAAATATTACGTAGATCTGATCGGACAGTGGCAATGACATACAATAAATGTTCAAGAAATCAGAAGCAATAATGTAGCATTCAATAATAATGAATAGCAATAAATGGAATTTAAGTAAATAGAAGGAATAATTTACCCGAGAAAAGATGGAATAAGGGGTTGTTCTTTCTGACAATGATGAATGATAGACAATCCCTTGAATATTTGAGTTATTCTCGGATCTAGTGGAAAAGCATATACAAGAATCTTAGTGAAAAGGTGATGTTTGTATCTTAGCAAGTGAGATCTGATTCTCTTTCTCAAGTCTAAGTGTGTTTTCACAAATGAATATCACACGTTCCCTATCATTTTCTTTTAATTTATTTATAGGAAATGTTCCTAAGCAACTCTAATAGTACAAGTGCCGATAATATCCACTAGAATATTCTCTTTAATACCTTATCATGAAAAGTAGTTGTTACAATTCTGTCGATGGTACTCGACCTCGGCCTCGACCCTTGTTGACACTTAGACTACGGCTCCCGTTGACTCTTCTACCACTGACTTCGTTATTCTTTGGACCATTTCGACAAATGACGACTTGGGAACTCTTCCCCTAGTACTATCTTGGCTTGAAAAGACAGATTTTGACTCGTATATCAGTACTTTAATCCATGTATACTTATTACACCTTCTATTCGGCACAGAAATAATTTGATACAAAAATATAATAACGAGACAATTTTCCAAATCCTATGCAAATATAAAAAAGATAATCAAACACTGCATAAACTAATGCTGGATTTTTTACTAGTGTTAATCATGCCTTGTACATGAAACCAAATCAGCCAAAGGCTGTCGCATTTCGTTTCACCGGATTTTTCTCCTAAATTTTACTTTTCAGCGTCCAAAAAAATCTCTCCTAAATATTTTATGAAATGGAAAAAATAAAGAAAATAAAAAGGCTATTTTATATTGCCCAATAAAAAGAGAGATTACAACGACTTTGACAGCCCCCTTCCTCCAACCGCCCGCGCACTCCCGACTCCCGCGAGAAAAATAACGCTCTCTCTCTCTCTCTCTCTCACACACACACACACACAAGCCATTAGAGAATAGTGTGCGCGCGCGTGACAATAAAAACCACTAAAAAAAGAAAACTCTCATTTCTCTCTCTAAAACCCCCACTCGAACTCGATCAAAACCATTCCCACGAGGCACACAACAAACACTCTCTTCTTTCTCACTCACTCTTGTTCATAGATTACATATACGTATAGCCATCCGTACATATATAATATATATTTGTATAGTTATTTGTATTTATAAGTTAATTTAAAGGACAATGGAGAGGTACAGTGGGACCCAAGCAATGGAGGGTGCTCCGGTGTCGGAATGGACTTCTCCCGGCGGCGATACTGGGCTCGAAGGCGAGTATACTCTTACCTGCATTTCAATTTCATCTGAATTTCGGACCAATTAGTATCAGTTCGCGTAATGTGGACTGTATTTGAGTCATATATTATTTATGGGTAATGCAGAGGCTATGTGGCAGTTGTCGGTGGGAAGTGGCCCAGAATCGTACCCTGAACGGCCCAACGAGGCCGATTGTATTTATTATTTGAGGACGGGCTTCTGTGGCTATGGCTCTCGCTGTCGGTTCAATCATCCTCCCGATCGTAATTTGGTATTTTCTCTTCTTTACTTCCAATTAATTAGGGTTTATTTCAAGATGTTTATGCTTAATGTACCTGATCAACTTGATTTACTTTTTCACTGTCCAATTCACCTTGATCTTCTAATTTATCAGGTTTTTAAAATCTTCATTAGTGATGTCTATTTTATATCCTTGAAAGTTATACTCTGAAAGATCATTCCTTTTTTGTACATTTTGTACTTTTAATCTTTAGTTTAGTCAGCAGAAAAGATTCGAAATTTCATGTATGTAAGTTAATGACAGGTTATGGGAGCTGCGAGAGCTATCGGAGGAGGAGGAGAAGCAGAATACCCCGAAAGAGTGGGTCAACCCGTTTGCCAGGTAATTTCCTTAAATGTGATGCTATCAGTTTCGGAACTTGGTTTTCGTTTAATGATCAAATTCGAGAGTGAATATGTGTTTTGTGGATTTGACTCTCTTAGTGCATAAACTTTGTTTACTTTTTTTGTTGATTCTGTACTATTTGTACTCCCGTTTTGTTAACCAAGATTTGTGCTTTTACTTCTCATTGGATCTCTATTATGCTGAATGGTGGCTTATGTTGTCCTAGCATCGAGTTACTTATCCTATTTGTGCTCCCATTTCTTTAACCAAGATTTGTGTTTTTCCTACATATTGGATCCCTAGTTGGAGTATGCTAATAGGCAACGTATGTTGTCCTAGCATCTAGTAACTTATCCTATTTGTGCTCCAGTTCGTTAACCAAGATTTGTGCTTTTCCTACTTATTGGATGTCTAGTAGGAGTATGCTAATAGGCAGCTTATGTTGTCCTAGCATCTAGTAACTTACTATTTGTGCTCCCAGTTCGTTAACCAAGATTTGTGCTTTTCCTACTTATTGGATGTCTAGTAGGAGTATGCTAATAGGCAGCTTATGTTGTCCTAGCATCTAGTAACTTACTATTTGTGCTCCCAGTTCGTTAACCAAGATTTGTGCTTTTCCTACTTATTGGATGTCTAGTAGGAGTATGCTAATAGGCAGCTTATGTTGTCCTAGCATCTAGTAACTTATCCACAGAAAAGAAAAAGTTGTCCTAGCATCAACTATGCTATTTATGATGTTGATCATGCTGATAAGTGCTTATGTTCTTGTTCCTTTTGGTCTTTGGATATATACTGTTGAATTGGGATAGTGATAACTATTTTAGTTTAAATAACCGGGTTTAATTTCTACTTTCTGCCATTGGTTGCTAGTTTCAAGCTTCTGTTGGAGGAAATGCTTCAGAGACTTTCTATCTCACCATGATTCATCTGTTCACTTGGTTGTCTGGAATGTTATCTGTTGGAGAAATTTTGTTGTTGTACTTTTGGGATTTATCTTCTTGTGCCGAGGGTCTATTCGGAAACAGCCTCTCTACCCCAGGGTAGGGGTAAGGTCTGCGCACACACTACCCTCCCCATACCCCACTTGTGGGATTATACTGGGTTGTTGTTGTTGTTGTAGTACTTTTGGATTGTATAATCAAAGGAAAAAATGAAAATAGTTTTGTCTCAATATTCCTTTGCTTATCTTCGTATTATTTGATCTATCAAGTGTACCTATTCTATTCCAAACTATGACTCACATTAAAAGGTTGTTTAAAAATTTGATCTGCTGCTAATTCACCCAAGTGATTGTTGAATATGGAAACTGTCTGTCAGCAAAGCGAGATGGTTTGTTGTCCTTTTTTGGAAACTTTTCAAAACCTTTGTGTATAAGACTCTTATTGTTCACTGTTATAATCTAGTTTTTTCTGATTATGATTTACAGTACTATATGAGGACGGGGATGTGTAAATTTGGTGCTTCCTGCAAATATCACCATCCAAGACAGGGAGGTGGATCTCCAGCCCTGATGACACATAACATTTATGGATACCCGCTGCGACCGGTCTGCCTTCTTTACATGTTCATTTAGTTCCTTCTGTTTCCTTGTTTTGTTATCTTCCGTTCCTTTGTGTTTTTGTTCTTTTTCCTCGTCTCCTTTGAAAAGTTTGACCATTGACTATCTTTCTGATTTGGCTCTTTGAGTTCCTGGCACAGGGTGAAAAGGAATGTTTGTTCTATATGAAAACAGGGCAGTGTAAATTTGGTATCACCTGTAAATTTCACCATCCACAACCAGCTGGTGTGCAAGTGCCAGCATCAGCAGCTAGACCTGGAGCTTTTCCTTTGCCAGTGGCTGTTCCCCCACCAGCCACTTATCCAGTTGTGCAATCTCCTTCTGTTCAATCAGCTCAACAATATGGAGTGGTTGCTGGCAACTGGCCGGTTGTGAGGCCTACTCTGCTTCCAGGTTCCTATCTTCCTGGCACATACGGTCCTATGCTTTTCCCCCCTGGGATGGTTGCTGTACCAGGTTGGACTCCTTATCCGGTAGGTATATTATGAGTGTTTTTTGCAGCTGTTGATGTAGACCTTTCCTGAAAGGCACTGTTTATTTCCTGAGTATTAAATTATATGGTGCAGGCATCTGCTAGTCAAGTGCCCTCCCTAACTACTCAGCCTGCTGCTGGAGCAGGTCCAGTTTATGGGCTTACGCAACTATCTGCATCAGCACCTGCCTACATGGGACCGTACACGTCTCTTACTGCTTCTATAGGTCCTTCAGGCAGCATCCAGAAGGAACATGCGTTCCCAGAAAGGCCTGGGCAACCTGAATGTCAGTATTACATGAAGTATGGGGATTGCAAATTTGGATCTTCATGTAGATACCATCATCCACCTGAGTGGAGTGGACCAAAATCAGGTTTTATCCTCAGTGCCATGGGTCTTCCTCTTCGTCCTGTAAGCAACTTGGCTTTCAATCTTTAGATTGAGATTCTTCATTGCAAGTTTATGCTTCATTCTTTTGGTCTTGCTTGCAAGTTAATTAGATTATAACTGGTCATCAACCAGCATTTCCTCAGCCTTTCTAAGTGCAAATTTGCAATTTCCTGTTCTATTGGAAAAATAGTGACAATGAGATGATAGCTAAATTCTGCTCCTCCTCTTTGATCTCCTGTAGGCAGTTGGGGCTTCATTTCTTTTCTTTCTTGTTTCTGTTGTTGAAATATATAGAGCATGCACGTTCTTGGCAGTTGATGAAGAAAGAGTGCTCTGCCGATCTCTCCTAGCATTTTTATTGTGTCATATATAACACTTTTCTAGATTCATGTTTCCTGAGTAATGCTGATTTTCCAATTAGCACCTGTTTCATTTGAATTTTTGAACTTGTGCTGTGCCCACCCCCCCACCCCCCCACCCCCAACAAAAAAAAAACCTAGACTAAGGGTAATACTAAATCTTTAGAGTAGCTAAATCTATTCGGGATTTGGTTATTGTACATGATGTAGATGCAATTTTTGATACATACGGGTTCTGCACAATCTGTAATTACGCCTTGTCGCACTGGCTTAGTGTAAGTACTTACAACCTTTGTGATTACTTGTTAAAAAGAATCTGTGTGAGAAGATATGAAAAAACAGCTAAAGCAGCTATGCCTCAATTGCAAGCTAGTTAGGCAACTATGTGAATCCTCACCATCCATTTCGCTTCAGTTGGACCATTTCATTCCAATATGTAATAATTTAAGGGTTCTGTTACACCAAGTAAAAAGACTTCCAGAAAATATTGGACCTAATGTAAGCATACCAAACATCTTAAGCATTAATTCTAACAGGTTGCTATTGCCTGTATCAATTTTCTGCTCTCATTATATTCTATTTTTTCGCGAAGTATGTAGGATTCGAGAGATTACAGGTCTTTCGAGACAATTTATCCCTTGACATCTTAGGTCTAGCTGGTCCGTTACACTTACAATCATCATGGCTTCACTCTAGAGGCGGGTACATTTGTAGATCTACATAGGACTTAACCGGATCATCTCTTTCTTTCATTTTATCCTCTATGTGTGTTGCTTGCACCTTCTATTGGAGGTGATCATTCGGATCTTGTATGGTGCGCATCCATTTGTAGGTCTACATAGGATATAACCAAATCATCTCAAGCGACCTTCACTCGTCTTATTCTCTACGTGTTTTGCTTGCACGTTCTGTCGGAGGTGATCATTCTGATATTGTCTAATTTATATGATTGCACTTTCATCTTAACATCCATATGATAACATCCATGGTTCTATAATAATCATTCTTGTGGAACTGTAGCTATATGCTTAGGAAATCCAACTGAACACTTAGGTGTTGAATAATACTTTGATCTTTTTATGGTTTTCCATCTCATTTTTGTACTAAAGCATTCTCTATGATGGGAGTACTTTTGTCTCCACCACCTTTTTCTCCATAGCAGTGGAATATGGAAAAAAGGGCAGCGAACTCCATTATTTAATGAATAACATTAGAATCAATTTAATATGTTGGTCAGTGTTATTTAGCATGAAGTACTGTCCTAACTGTTATGATGGTAAATTCAAGTGAAAAAAGTAATATTCCTTTTCAATACATCTTTCTTGAAATTTAAGAAACCTTTGTCATTAGCTATTAGGAATGCTATCTTTGCAGTGGTCTGTTTCACACACAGCTGCATGGCTTTTGTCACCATTTACAGCCTCTAAGTGCCATCTCCTAGGTTGCGTGGAACTTCACAGATTTTCTTTGACAGATTAATCTTAGGATTCTGAAGTTGAGTTGGAGTATTTTAAATGTTCTTCCAAGTCAAAGTCATCCACTTCCTAGTTACTGACACAGCTGTCTAATAACTTATACTTCATTTTCAGTCGGAAACTTGTGCATCTTTTGAATGCTTAAAAATTATAGAAAACTTGGAAGAGATTTAAAATAGTCTTTGGATTGCCGTGGTCTCATGATGTTTATCTATACAATTACTTGTTCAAGTGCAGCAAAAAGTGGTTAAACATTGTATTGTTCATAAGCAACTACAATACACTGCAAGCTGCTAAATTTCATCCTTATTCGCCAGGCACTGTTTCTGGCATCAAAGGGCTTTTCACCTCAACTGGGGCCTTGTAAATATGTGATAATATCTGAAGTTTGAGTTGTTAGTTACTATTGTACACTTAAAAATTGCTGTGACACATTTACTGGCACCTTTACTATAAACAGTATACTTTACTACTGAAGCCTGCGGATGATGAGAAATGCTTGGTTCCTGCTCTATTCTTATGCTTATTTTTGTTCGTTATGTTGGAAAGTCAAAATTTTAGCTTTTTCCACATGTCAACTTGGATTATGGACAATATTTGAACGCTTTGCTTATCGGTGATTAAAGAACATATTTCTTGACTTTATGATGCCATATCATCATCCTTTTTATGTTATTCATGCATCCTTTGAGATCTGCATTGCCAAGTTGATGTTGTTCTGGTTCTGTTTGTGTGAAGTGATCCTAGTAGTCCATTGATCTTTTGGCAAGATTCATCCAGTAGTTGATCATCAGGTGATCAGTTCCATGAATGACCGTGCTAATATAGTAGTTTGACTAGTTTCTAAGCTTACTGCATGAGCCAGGAATTGATTTATCTTTTGATTATTCTGTGTAGTATATCTTAAATACTTTTGTTTGTTACCGAGGTGTATTAATTTTTTAACAGAGTGAATTGCATGCTTTAATATTTACTCTGCTGTGCTTAGACTGGAAGATCATTCTTTTTTGGTTCTCTTAATTGTTCTTAGGGTGCACCAATTTGCTCTCACTATTCACAAAATGGAGTGTGCAAATTTGGACCTTCTTGCAAGTATGACCATCCAATGGGAATAAGCTATAGTCCCTCGGCATCTTCTCTCGTTGATATGCCGGTTGCGCCTTACCCTGTCGGATCTTCTGTTGGTACTTTGGCTCCATCCTCCTCATCCTCAGATTTGAAGCCTGAACTTGTATCTGGATCCACCAAGGATGCCTTCTCTACCCAAACGTCTTCTATGAGCACTTCAAGTGGTTCAGTTGGCTCAATGTTCTCAAAGGGTGGTCCTGTTTCTCATTCTGGCGTTCAACAGTCTATACAGAGTTCTACTTCTTCCAGTGGTAGCAGCAGTACAGGTTGTGATGGTGAGGCTCAAACATCAAGTTGAGAGAAAAGATTGAGAAATCACATTTTTCTACTGCTCAATGATCATGAACAAGGATTCCGTTTTTGGTGCTAGCCTTTCTTAGGAGGCTTTTATCTTAGTCATCTTGGTCCCTCCCATTCACATCTAGCACACACTCTAGTTCTCTCTTTCTGTGTTCATATAATCGCCACGTGGCTCACCTTTTCCATCTAGCACAGACTCTAGTTCTGTCATTTTGTGTTCATAAAATCACCACATGGCTCATCTTTTCCATTTTTGCCCATTTTGAATAAGTGTTTTCCATCCTTCAGAGGCCCAACAACCCTCAATGGAGGCCTGTACTAGGTTTCCAAATAACTGGCAACAAAAACCACCTTCCTTTTTAGGTGTCATTTTTTGGACCTTGTGGTGATTTGTGTTGGTAGTCTTTTAGGGAACCAAAAAAAATTCCTGCTGTGTCATTGTCCTTCCAATTAGACTGTCTTCACTCCTGTCCTATTTGGTCCCTTTTAAAACTGGGGACAAGCTCCAACTTGACTATAGGAATGAATACCTTGGTCTTGTTGTTTTGGTGTGGGACTTTCTTGTGAAGAAAACAGCTGATTCACAGGTTCCGAGCAAGGCAAATGTATTGCTGCCTTTATGGGATCTACCTGATACTTTATGTTGTGATATGGGAAATCACCCAACTTTTTTCTTTTATAATAATATTTAACACCAAATACAGCAAAATTTCCAAGAGAAAACCTTGACTTTGTAAGAATTCAATTTCTGTTTATATGAAATTCAGACTCATCACTGTCTTTGATGCTATTTATCAGTTATGATTTTCCTGTGAGTGTGCTGTCAACGATTACTGTTTAGAGTGCCCTTAAAAATAAATATGAGGTTCCATTCATTACCTAAGTTACAAGTTGACTGCACAATTGTGGCATGTCTTTTTCTGCCCAAAGAAACTGGAATCTTATTAGTAGCTTAGCAAAATGCTATAGATTTAAGCATGTATTTTTGGTTGATAATGTTTTAGACTTACCCTTTAACGAAGTTTCTCTATTGCCGCTTTCTTGTTTGCTGGATTTCAATTTTGTTTTGGCTTAGTTGAGCTTTCGTCTCAGCAAGTATCATATATAAGGGCAACTTCGAATTATGACCAGGAATATGAATATCTGATGGGCATGGCAGTAGGAGTTTTTTTAGAGTCAAAATAGCAAACTCAACTTTTTCTTTTTAGCTTTGCATTACTGTTATTTTTGTTTCAACTAGCAGCAATCTAACATAATACTATGCATTTCACACATAACCTTCGAAACTACTATTGGCATTCTCTTTCTTTTGTTGAAAGTAATTAGCCAAACTCTGATAGTAGTGACATATACAGAAAGATAGTAGTAGTTGTACATTAATTCAAGAAAATCAATCTTTTATGTTACTCAAAAGTAATGTAGGGGAGTAGACTGCTCTACTCCACTTTCGAGTCTTGCACGTCATGATGTACCCCATTACATTTCTTACTCTTACGAACATCAACGTCAGAGTGTGCACGGTAAATTCTTGAAAGAATATGACATAAAACTAACATATAGGAACTCAAACATAGGGGGGTAAGTTTCTATGAGAGAACCTTTCAAACAATGCTTCTGAGTTCCAAGGAATAAAGGTGTGATAAAATGAGAAACGCCATACCTTTAGCTGGAGTAAGTTAAATATTCCTGCTGCTTTTGTAACTAGTAGCAAAGGGCCAAATCAGAGAAGATGGTAAATATAGCACGGGCTAGCCAATTTTCGGACTGATCATTCATAAATAGCCAGCGTTTTCCAAGTCATTGAAAAATAGTCACTATTTTGCTGCAACACGAAAAGTTCCAGCATAATATACTGAAGATCGGTGCACATATGTATGAACTTCCAGCGTATTATGCTGGAACTCTAACATGCGGAAAGCTCCAGCATAATATACTGAGGATTCGAGCACATGTGTATGAACTTCCAGCATATTATGCTGGACCAGTATACTTTGTTGGAACTCTAGTATGACATACTGGAGTTCCAATATACTTATGCTGGAACTCCAGTATAATATACTGGAACTACATTGGAATTCTAATATATTATACTAGAACTTCACTATATTATGCTGGAGTATTTTCCGGATTTTGAACAGTGTTTTCGTTCAAATTTATATTTACATGAAAAGTGGCTAAATTTTGATTACTTTTGAAATTGTGACTATTTTTTAATAACCATTTATAAATCTGGTTATTTTTGAATTTCTCCCAAGAAGACGAGTGCAGACTGCCGAGCGAGGAGGGCCTTTAGTAGCAAAGGCCCGAAATTCCTTCTAAGGTAAAATTTAAATTTAAAAGAAGTATTTGAGGTTGAAGTTATAGAGGAGTATTTAAAAATTAATATTGTTCATGAATTTAACTTAGAAAAAGGTTGAGAGTTTTGAAAGTGAAACCCATTATTTCAGTTTCAATACTTCCAATCTCAAATCTCCGTTTCAAGTTGAACTAGAATTGATTTGCAAAGGTTGAAAGTTTTGAAAGTGAATATTATTATTTTTGAAAAATAAGCAAACGTGAAATTTTTATTGAATTCAAAGACCCCTCTGGTGATTGGTTTATGATCTTGTTGTGTAAATTATAGTGTGGAATTGTTTATGATATCAAAAATTGGTAATACAATGATATTAACCTCCACATAACTTATGCGAAATTTAATACAGAAAACTAAACAATGTATTAATTACACAATATTATCAGTATCACAACAAGTTCAAAATTTGTTTTATTAAAGATTGTATATCTCCCAACTCCAGTTAACACCTCTCCAACAATGCCACCTTTTATCGGCCACGGCGAACTACCACAGAAGGTCTTTTTCTCTTTCAAATGAGAACTTACGAATAATGGAAAATCTGGGAATACTACTGTCTACCCTTACTTCTGAAACTTGAGTGCACCAAAGGCAGATGCAGAATGCTATTCATTTGGGGGCATTGAAGACTACTCATTTGGGGGCAAAATAAAAAATTTGCCAATATCTATCTCTTCAGACTGAGCCCCAGGTAACAGCAACAGACGAAAGCCTTATTAAGCTCCAAAGGGATGAACTCCAATGACACTTGGATTAAACACTGCAGAAATCTAATTTGGCATTTCAAATTTCTCCAGCCTCTCATATTAATGGGCAGGATTGCTAATCACACAGGTGTGATGTTTTTCTTCATGTCTTGGACTTCACAACAAATCACATGAATATGCAGAACAGAAATGGTATACCTGCCTGCACAAAGCCAAGGCTGCAAAATTCCATGCTTATCCACCAAGGAACAGCGCATAAGGGGCTCTTCAACAAATCTAGCTGGCTCTTGAGGAAGAAAAACTGATGGCTTGCTCTTCCATTCGCCACAAGAATTCAGATTCCAACATCCTTATAGCCATGCTCGGTTACTACGCTGGATCCTTGAACTAGTCCAAGGATTTGTACTCTACTACAGTGTCATAGGTTTGCATAGACAAAGGGCTTTTGGCAAAGCACCTATAATGAACATTATTATCGAGGTCAAAGAATGCGGTATGAACAACAGTGCTTCTGAGAGAATCTTTTCAAATTTTTTTTCGGGGGGGGGGGGCAAGAAAAAGAGAGTGCGAGAGACCAATTTTTTTCCAAAAACAATTCTTATTGAAAAAAGGATGACATCAAAAGGCAGAAACACAGTAAAACAACAGGAGAAGGAACGACGTTACATCAAAATAAGTACAGAAAGAGCAACTACATAATATAGGGGAAATCATCTCAAAAGACCTTAATTCTCTGTTCTATTGCATTAAAATAGCTCAGGTAGTTAGTTCCACTACCAGGATAGCAGTTTCTATTTCTAAACGGATCACTAATAAATGTAGCACTGCTGGTCTCAAACCTGGAAAGACTGTTTATTTAGAACTTACTTTTGCCTATGAAAGTCCTAGTTAAAAATAGTTTGACAGATCAACCTTGATGGACTACCTTCCTATTTGTCTAAGAGATGAACTAATGCAACGAGTTCAACACCAGTGCATCCAACAAAACTTTCTTTCTCCTAAGATGGGTTCCGATGTTTACAATCGTTTGCTAAGATGGTTGAAAGTATTGGCTCACACAGTTCACAATTACAATCTGGTGGAAGAACAAAAACAGTGCTTCAAATCTGATGTTAATCCATTTTCAAAAAAACAGTTGTTAAACAGAAGTATTTTGGCCAGACAACATCAAACCCAAGGGATTGTTTACATTACCCAATATAACAAACCATAAATTTGGCGACCCTATTCTCCGCTTGAGTCCGGAACAGATTTGTGGTCTTTTTGGACAAGTGTGACATAAATGTGTATAAAAAAGAGAGTGACCATTCAGAGCGCTATATATATAAAACGCCAATATGAATTGCGCTATAGGGGGTTGATAGGACAGTTTAACATAGCGCGGTATACTATATATGTATAGCGCAGTTATATACCGCGCTATACCTGTTTGTGGGCCCACCAATAAGTCTTCTGCGGTTAACTGACATAACAATAATTCAAATGCGTATAGCGCCCTTTAAAAAGGGCGCTATACATCAAAAAATTCAGCCCCCGAGCTAGGCATTGCCTTATTTAAAGGTGTTAGGATTTTACAAAAATCCATTCAAAAAATATTCTAACTCCCGTTCAAACTTTTCTTCTTGTTAAATTCTCAAGCATTTTTTCATAATGTATGAAGAGCGAAAAATAAGGGTTTCATTATATTTAGGGGTGAGGTTGTGGTGGCGAATAACTCTGTGAGCTATAGTTTATCTCCACAGTGTCATGTT
>MDKH01210996.1:0-14094 GCA_005239495.1 Nicotiana undulata | reverse complement strand
TTGGATATGTCTGCAAAATTTCAGGTCAATCGAAGTTGTTTTGGATAGTTTCGGCATCGTTGGGGGATTTTAGAAATTGTAAAGTTCTTAGGCTTGAATCCGATGTGATTTTGGTGTTTTGAGGTTATATTTAGTCTTTTGAGAGTGCAACTAAGTTTCAATGATCATATGTGATGTGTTGGTATAATTGGTTGGGGTCCCGAGGGGCTCGGGATTGATTTCGGGTGGTTAACGGGCACTTTTTGACTTAGGAAGAATGTTGTTTTCTTTGGTGTTTTTACAGCAAAAAAATTCATTCAATGCGATCGCGTAGGCATTTGTGCGATCGCGGAGAGTTAATTTGAGGCAGGCACATTTGTGCTGTGCGATCGCCATCAAAGGCCTGCGATCACAGAGAGAGGAGAGAGGGGTCCAGTGCGGTCGCGTGCAGCTGGGTGCGATCGCACAGGGGTTTTGGGCGCGTGGGGATGGTTGGCTGAGTACTCTGTGCGAACGCACAAGAGTGTCCGTGATCGCATAGAGGGAGGAAGCCAGTGCTGTGCAATCGCATGAGTGTGATCGCGATCGCACAAAGTGTATACCCGGGCAATATAAAATTAAACCCTCCGCGACCATTAACCCTTTTACACCAATTTTTGAACGGGAAAGAGCTTTGAGGCGATTTTTGAAGAGGGAAAATCATCGTTCTTCATAGAGGTAAGTGTTTTGGACCCTAAAACTCAATTATAGGTGATTAAGGAACATAATATCAGTGTTTAATTCATGAAAGTCAGTAGAAAAAGATAGAGTTAGGGGTTGAGATTATGAGACCTTTAGGAGATGATTTGAGGGGTCAAACAACTCTGATTTTAGCGTTCTTTATATGTACAGACTCGTGAGATGATGAAGAATATTTTGGTATAAAATTTGTCAGGTTCCGAGACGCGGGCCCGGGGGTCGGGTTTTGGCTAATTTTGGGTTTTGAGCTAAAATTGGTATTTTTCAATTGGAATTCATTCCTTAAGCATAATTTGATGATAAAGGTCTGATCTTTATAGATTTGGAGCGCTCGGAAGTTGATACGAGAGGCAAGCGGGTCGCAGAGTAGCTTTTCGGGCTAGTTTGAGGTAAGTAATGTCTTTAAATCCTGTCCCGAGGGTATGAAACCCCGGACCTTACATCCTTTCATGGATTTGGAGTGACGCACACACTGGATGACGAGTGTGGGGCGTGCACGGATTAGAAATTTGGAAAAATGTTCATTTTTAGTCGACTATTGAGTTGCGAAACCACTTTTAAAGCCTATGCTTAATAGTATTGATATATTTTTGATATATTTGGGCTGTAAGCCATGTTTGGGGCCTAATGCCGATCTGTTTACCCCTTGGGGGCTGATTTTATTATTTTCCTCACTTGATATGTTATGATTTTCACTCAGCCTTTTCTTGATAATTGTTTTGACACTCAGAGTATTTTGATATTATTTATTGAAAATGAAACACTGTTTTTGAGTCGAGAACCTGGTATATTTATGGCCTGAGTGGCATGTTGAGAGTGTCTAACTGAGTGAGGCTGCGAGCCAATATTGTGAGGATGTTATGATGCGAGAGAGTCCGAGGTCCAATATTGTGAGTGATTTATGCCATGATGTGGCTTGTCATAGCGCTTGGGCTGTAGGAGCCCCTCCGGAGTCTGTACACACCCCCAGTGAGCGCAGGTACCTCCTGAGTGATGTTGCCCGCGGGGCTGATACTGAGTGATTGTGAGGTTGCCCGCTGGGCTGATACTGAGTGATTGTGAGGTTTCCCACTAAGTTGATACTGAGTGATTGTGAGGTTGCCCGCTGGGCTGATACTGAGTGATGGTGAGGTGCTGAGGGAAATGTTATGAGAGATGATTATGGCCCTAGGGGCATATTTATGATGATATTTTACTGAATTTTTGACTATGATTCACTTCATTTTTCAAACTGATTTTACTGAGCGTTTTACTGAGAAATATTTGAAATTATACTCGTTTCAAGGGATTTTTGGAAACTGGTTTTCTAAATTATGTATATTGTATTGAGACTCGATGTTTTAATGTTTTGTGGATTGGTGTTTTGTGTTGTGTGTTGTATATATTTCAGACTGTGATTTATTTTCATTACTACTGAGTTGGCGTACTCATCATTACTCCATGCACCTCTGTGTGCAGATCCAGGTACTGGTTCGGAGCAGTAGTCATCCGAGTTTCATTCATCATCAGCGTTGGGATTTCGAGGTAGCTGCCCAGCGTCCGCAGCTTCTCCATTTCCCTTCCTTATTTAGTATTAGTATTTTATTCCTAGACTTTGTCTATGACAATAGCAGAGTTAGTTTATTTCGTAGACGCTCATGACATGTTGACTCCGGGTCTTGGGGACGGATGTAGACTGTTAGCTTAATTATTTTGTTTAAAGATTTCGAAATTTATATGCGTATTATGAATCGTTGAAAATAAATTGAGATATTTGAAAAGAAAAATGTGAAAATTATGAGTGTTGGCTAGCCTAGTTCCACGATAGACGCCATCACGACCTGTTAGGATTTGGGGTCGTGGTAGGGAGCAATAAGCGATTTCATGTATACGTATGATTAATTTTTCTTAGGTGAAGCATGTTTGGTGATATGCTATAATTACTTATTTTAGTCGCTTATTACACTCTAATTTACTGCACTTTAATTGAGTTTAAACTTTAATCGCTAGTGTTTTGTATTAATTGTGTGTTTTATGCCTTGTAGGAGTGATTCCGAGCTATGCAGATGTTATGGAATGTATTCAAGTGATTTGGAGCTTTGAAGTTTGAGTAAAATCCCAAGGAATTAAGCCGGGATCGTGTTCGGGGATCAACGGATGATAGTTAAGAACGAACGAGAAATCGAGTAGGCATATTGCACATTGTCTAGTAAAATGCACATAATTTTTCACTCAGAACTCCATTTGAGCTCCACATATATGGTTGGAAAGCTAATTCAAATGGATACAACTTTCATGTAATGTTTTTTCAAAATTCCAAACATAACATGGTGAAAAGTGCGTGGCCGCGCACTGGCCGCGGATGTGAGGCAGAACACTGGGTAAAATCTGCGGTTAAATCCGCGACCGTGGACGTCCTATCCGGGAAAAGTATCCTTTTTCGCATAGGAGAAGGTATAATTGTTTGGTGCTGACCCTACTTGGTATATATACATGGGAAAAAGGTATTTTGAGGACTTTTGACACAGATTCGATCTAAGGAGGCAAGGACACACTGGGAGCAATGCGGAGAATTCTTCTACAAGGTTTTCACTTCCTTCTTCCTAATTCCATTATTGGTTATGAATTCTAGTATTGTATTTTTGCATACTATTATGAATAGCTAATTTTTTATCTAGGGTTTTGATGGAACCTTTCAGATGATGAATTCGTATTATGTTTTAATATAATTTCGCCGTTGGATTTCCATACTTGTTCAACTACGTGTTTGTTGCTGTAGATTGAATGGCGATCAATTGACTGTACCTATTTAGTGTGTACTGCTCGAGAGATTATATATTGTAATGACCCGGTCGATCGTTCCGTTTAATCGGTATTATTATTTCTGTTTTTTCCTTGTCACATATTGGTTATACTGTTTAGGATGTGTTGGAGTCGGTTGGCTCGAGTTCGAAACAGTGGTAGTGAGAATTGAGACACTTAGTCTCTAAAAATAGCTTTATAGTTGGAAAAGTCAACTGGGAGTTGACTTATTGGTAAACGATATCGGAATGCGGCTTTTTATGGCTCAGTTAGCTTCGTTAGGTGATTTGGGACTTAGGACTGTGTTCGGAATATTTTTGTGATGTCCGGTGTAGAATTAGGCTTGAATTGGCGAAAGTTAGGTTTTGGTGATTTTCGATCGGCAGTGGAATAAGCTATCGGGGTCGGAATGGAATTCCTAAAGTTGGAACATGTTTGTAATGTCATTTTAGAGATGCGTGTAAAATTTCATGTCAATCGGATGTGTTTTGGTTGGTTTCGGCATCGTTGGTGGAATTTAGGAATTTCAAAGTTCATAGGCTTGAATTTGATGGGATTTTGGTGTTTTGATGTTATTTTGGGTGTTCTGAGAGTGCAACTAAATTTAAATGATCATTTATAATGTGTTGGTATATTTGGTTGGGGTCCCGAGGGTATTTACCATTTGTGAATTGGTGTTTTGTGTTGTGTGTTTCTATCTTCAGACTTGATTTATTTTCATTACTACTGAGTTGGCGTACTCATTATTACTCCCTGCACCTCTGTGTGCAGATCAAGGTACTGGTTCTGAGCAGTAGCCATCTGAGTTCGTTCATCGGCAACATTTGGGATTTTGAGGTAGCTGTCCAGCGTCCACAGCTTCTCCATTTCCCTTACTTCATTTAGTATTTAGTATTTGTTATGAGACATGGTATTATGACATTAGAAGTTTTAGTCTTATTCTTAGATGCTCGTCATTAGTTGACTCCAATTCTTGGGAATAGTTAGACTGTTAGATTATTTTATGCTGCTCAAGGACTTAGAAGATTTTATACTTATTATTATTGAGTTTTGAGAACTTTATTAAAAGAAACATGTAGTTATGTGATATTGGCTAGCCTAGTTCCACGATCGGCGCCATCACGACCAGTTAGGATTTGGGGTCGTGACCAGTTGGTATCAGAGCACTAGGTTACATAGGACTCAACGGTCATGAGCAGGTTTAGTAGAGTCTTGCGGATCAGTACAGAGACGTCTGTACTTATCTTCGAGAGGCTCCAGAACCCTTAGGAAATCCCACATTCTTGAATTCTTGTCGTGCTTATCCGTTCTTATTCAGCCAAAAGCGTAACTCCTTGAATTCCTTTCGTTTATTCGAATGCGCACGTGAGCGCTTGGTATCAACTGTACATCTACGACTTGTGACTTCCATGGGTGAGATGTTATTTTTAGCATGTTGATAATGGGCCAGTCGGAAGGACTTGAGGCCGGATTTTGTCTGTGTCTTGAGTGCTAAGATTTCGTTTGTGTGAGCACTTGTGTTGGAAAACTTATATGTCCGTTTGTGCCCTTATTGAGGGGACTTTGTGACTAGATGACTGCATGGTGAGTGTAGTCTGATAGTTATATGTATTCAGGTTGTTTGATTGAGACCAGAATGGATTAGCGGGAGATGTAGCAAGAACCATTGAGTAATTGACTTCAGTATTAAGTTAGAATATGGCCTCAAGTTGTGAGTGTAGTGAAGGACCTCTCGTGTAGAGTAGTTGTGGAGTGGAGTGGATTTTCCTGTTGTGTTTTGAGCTCCTGGTGATGTCGTTTTGGCCGACCAATGCCCCAGCAGGTTCATGTATTTGATTAACGGTGTGTTCAGCCGTGTTATAACCCCCTTTGTTATTATATTCATTGATGGCATCCTGGCGTACTCACGTAGCCAGGGGTAGCATACTCGGCATTTGAGGATGGTATTATAAGGATTTAGGGAGGATAAGCTCTATGCGAAGTTCTCCAAGTGTGAATATTTGGATCAGTTCAGTAGCATTCTTGGGACACGTGGTGTCCAGTGAAGGTATCCATGTGGTTAGACGAGTGTGAGTAGAGCTTCCAAAAGCTCAAGATTCTTTGACCACATCTCCAGTGTTAGTATTGCCATCAGCTTCAGGTTCTTATACCGCTTATTGTGATGTCTCGAGGGAAGGCATTAGTTGTGTTCTGATATAGGAGGGTAAATCGATTGAGTAATAGCTATGATATTCGGAAGTGTATACAGAGATATCAGTTTGAGGCTAAGCAGGCAGGGGTATCTCTTGCGGGTTGTCCCGAGGTGTGTGGTTCTTGCATTGATCTGAGTAAGTTCTCTTCTACCATTAAATGATGTATGTTATAATTTGATTTTAGATCGCTTGTGGGAGTTGGCATGACCATTACAATGGTGAATGCGAGATTTGCATACGAATTGAGGGTTAGATAGTTTGGGTCATATGAACTTATGAAGGATTTAATTGAATATCACCACAGTATGGTGGCAGTGATAGCGTATGGGCAGCGTGAGTTATTGTTTGTCTTAGTCTTTGGCTTTGAGACAAGTGGGGGAGTCCGCTAATGATAAGTTGATTACACGATTATGTGTTGTATTGGTTTCGGTTCGAGGTATATTGGTGAATCAGTTATGGCCTGCAGATGTGGAGTCTGGGAATGACTCGGGTAATGGAATTTCTTCGATACAGGTTGTAATGTACTTTACGGAGAATGGAATTTATTAGATGATTGAGTTGTACTTGAAAGTGTAGTGTGTGCAGTGTATGAGTTTGCTAGCTGCTTTAATATGTGGATTACTTATCCTAGTACGTGGTTTGCAAGCGGGGTCAGGTCGTTCTGTTTACTTGGTCAAGGTAATTGAGATTTGCGTAGAGTGGAAGACTCTCGAGAATGGTTCCGATGGGTTCAAGGTTATACATAACAATGGGGGATCTTCAAGAGGTGTGTTTGGCTAGAAACTGAGATTTACGTGGAAGGTGTCAAGGTTTGTGGTGTAGTTACATTATCATGGATTTTATCCCTCGGTATCAGGAAGGGAAGGTAATGACTTAAATTCGCAGGAAGTCTCTTCAGGGTAAGTAATTCTAATGGGGTACTTTTGGGGATAATTGAGGGAGTACTCAGCGGCTTGTGAGCCTTAGACAATATATTTTATGCTCGGGTCTCGTGCGGTGAGTCTCGATTGAGAATTGCGGTGTTATGGAAAGAATAAGTATCAATTCGAAGGTAAGTCAGAAGGAACTTGAATGAATAGGATAACTTGGTAGTAGGTCGGATCGACATGATAAACAATAAGGGATATGATTAGTTCTGTGGGTGTTATGAAGTAATGAGTTATTACAGGTGTTTCTTAGCAATTCTCTTGGGATTTGGTGGCATGCATAGCAGGGTTGAGTTATAAGGATTCAGTCCTGACGGTTTGGTGTTGTACAAATGGGATTCAGAGAGTTTTTGAGGGTTTCTATCACAAGTAGAGATGTATATTTTCTATTGGCGTGAGGGCCATGTGATGTATAGCGATTTTGCTTCTAAATGGGATCAATGGAAAGTTCTGGACAAGTGGGGTACGTAGTTGTTTGTGGCTAGGAAGGGAGCATGAAGTTCTCATATTTATCATAGGATTGCATGGCGTATGCGGTATTTTGTGTATAGTGGAGAGTAACATATGTGGGGTCACAGTTCAGTCCTGGAAGGAAGGTTAGCACTGGCAGTTTCAGATGACTAGGTGAAGGATACCACTAATCGGTGTGATTGGATGAGGGTATACATTCATAAAGGGCAATGCGTTTAGGGCAATCTGGTTGAGTAAGGGTACTTCATTGGAATTACGACGCTCTCTTGTTGGATCGAATGCTGATGTTTAAGGTTGCTTGGTGTCACGAAAGAATTATGGGGGTATCCCTCGTGCAATGATTGAGTATTAAAGACATGTTATATATTCGAGTGGTGGAGTTGGGATTAGATATGGTAAGTTTGTGCGCTTCATGGACTTTGAGACTAAGAGTTCTAATAAACATATTATTTTGTGGTTGTGAACTATGAGGATGCGAGAAAAGCTAGTCAAGTGTTAGTATATGTCATGATTCAGTCATTATGAACCATTGGAGAGTTATCTACCTTATGTGGATGACCAAAGTTGATTTAGAATTATTGGCAGGCCAATATGGGTGCGTGTTCTACACTGAGTCGGAATTGTTGACTCAGAATTGCTATTGTTGAGGGATGTACCATTCGATTGTCATTGAGCTTATTCGTGTTTTTGAATGATCTATGAGTTACCTTTTGGTGTTTCGAGGAGATGTGATTGTTGGTTATATGTGCATAGGGTGCGGATTTATCTGGGCTTGATAGCGAGATTTTAGTAAGGTAAGTAATTGGGTGTTGCAGGATTGAGACGTATTGGTTATGTTCTTTCTAGTTCGGGTGGCATGGTATCGTCCGATTTCCCTCGTGGTTATGGCAATGCACTTTGAGTAATTGATGTCGAATTTCGCATGGTTATTGATTTGAGCAAGGTGGCATGGAGTATTTCAGGTGGTCCAGCGGTTGGATGGGATTACGCTTTGCAGCGGAGTTAGGTGGAGGTATGACCCTTGGTGTCAGATTCATGTGTTCTGATTTTACGGTGTGTGCCAGGATTTTAGTACGATGTGGTAATTGTAAGTGTTGGTGGAAGGATAGTCATGTCGTGTGAGTCTTCTTTATTTTATGAATTGAGCTCTTGGGATGCTGTTATGGGGTGAATGAGTTGCACACGTTATGGCTCTGGATGGTATAGATACTGATCGGACGAATGGTTGCTGGTTTCTACGTGTTTCATTCATCATCGGCACCATATGAAGGTGTGAAAGCGAGGCTTTGTTTTATAAGAGGTTATTTACCGGTATCGGGTTGTCATGAGCAGCTATTGTGATTAGGAGTCATCGCTATGAGTGTTGAGTCATGTGGTATATTATGTGATTACATCTTGGGTTATGGATATGGCTTGATACAACGTGTTCAAATTATTTCAGCTTATAGTCGTGGAAATTTGATCTGGTAAATTATTTCAGAAGTGGAAATTTGGTTCTAAGGTTTATGGGTCAGGATTAGACTTTGAAATTTCAACTGTGTTGTGCTATTAGACCTATATGGGGTAGGGTGACGTGGGATCACCTCCGAATATGTGCATGGTAGGTCACACATCAATTTTGGTGGTGTGTGAAACAACTCTAGAAACGTTTGAGGAAGAACGTATGTTTAAGTGGGGGAGAATGTAACGACTCGGTCGATCGTTCCGTAGAATCATCATTATTATTTATGTTTTTTCCTTGTCACATATTGGTTATACTGTTTAGGATGTGTTGGAGTCGGTTGGCTCGGTTCGGAATGATGGTAGTGAGAATTGAGACACTTAGCCTCTAAAAATAGCTTTATAGTTGACAAAGTCAACTGGGAGTTGACTTATTGGTAAACGATCTCGGAATGCGGATTTTATGGATCGGATAGCTTCATTAGTTAATTTGGGACTTAGGAGTGTGTTTGGAATATTTTTGTGATGTCCGGTGTACAATTAGGCTTGAATTGGCGAAAGTTAGGTTTTGGTGATTTCCGATCGGCAGTGGAAAATAAGCTATCGCGGTCGGAATGGAATTACCGAAGTTGGAACATGTTTGTAATGTCATTTTGGAGATGCGTGTAAAATTTCATGTCAATCGGATGTGTTTTTGTTGGTTTCGGCATCGTTGGTGGAATTTAGGAATTTCAAAGTTCATAGGCTTGAATTTGATGGGATTTTGGTGTTTTGATGTTATTTTGGGTGTTCTGAGAGTGCAACTAAGTTTAAATTATCATTTATGATGTGTTGGTATATTTGGTTGGGGAACTAATAAATTGATTTTGGTAGTTAACGGGAATTTTTGGAGTTGAAAAATGCAGCTTTCAGCTACTAGTGTTTTGCTACTGTGATTTCCGCACCTGCGGATGTTTGACCGCAGGTGCGAGCCGCAGGAGCGGCCAAGAGGTCGCTGGTGCGGGTTTCTGAGCCTTGGAGGAAGAACCGTAGAAGCGGAAGATTAGTCGCATCTGCGGGCCGCAGGTGCGAGATTTTGCCCGGTTAATGATTTTCCTCAGGTGCGAAAAGTCTGGGCAGAAAAGTATAAAAAGGGGACTTAACGATTTTTAGTCTTTTTTTCACCATTGTTGTGCGGGTTCCGAGCTTTTTGAGGGTTTTTGAAGAGGGAAACATTTGTTCTTCATTGAGGTAAGATTTTTGGACTCATTAACTCGATTATATGTGATTAAGGACCAAATTAACAGTGTTTAATTGAGAAAATCAGTGGAAAAAGGGGAAACTAGGGCTTGAGTTTAAGAGACCTTCTAAGGGTGATTTGAGGAGTCATTTGGACTCTGATTTCAGAGTTCTTTATATGCACGAACTCGTGAGATGATGATGATCGTTTTGGTATAAAGTTTATTAGTTCCGAGGCGCGGGCCCGGGGGTCGGATTTTGGCTAATTTCGGGAATTGTGCATAAAGTTGATATTTTTCTATTGGGTTTCATCTCCCTAGCGTATTTTGATGTGAAAAATCTGAACTTGATAGATTTGGAGCACTCAGAAGTTAATTCGAGAGGCAAGCGTGTTGCAGAGTAGCTTTTCGGGCTAGTTCGCGGTAAGTAATGTCTTTAAATTCTGTCCTGAGGGTATGAAACCCGGACTTTACATACTTTCACAGTTTTGGAGTGACGCACACACTGGATGATGAGTGTGGGGCGTGCACGAATTGAAAAAATTGGAAATATGTTCCTTTTGAGGCAACTATTAAGTTGCGAAACTGCTTTTAAAGCATATGTTAAATAATATTACTATGTTTTGATATATTTGGGCTGTAAGCCATGTTTGGGGCCTAATGTCGATTTATCTTAACTCCTTGGGGGCTATTTTCTGATATTCTCACTCTTTTAATCATGATTTTACACTCAGTCCTTCTTGTTAAATTGTTGACACTCAGATTTGTTGAAATTGTTATTTCTTGAAATGAAATATTGTTTTGGGTCAAGAACCCCGTTTATTTATGGCCCGAGTGGCATGTTGAGAGTGTCTAACTGAGTGAGGCCGAGGGCCAATATTGTGAGGATATTTATGATATGAGAGAGGCCGAGAGCCTGAGTGATTTATGCCATGATTTGGCTTGTTTATAGCGCTTGGGCTGTAGGAGCCCCTCCGAAGTCTGTACACCCCCCCAGTGAGCGCAGGTACCTACTGAGTGCGAGTGCCGAGTGATTGGGAGGCATGAGTGATTGTGAGATGCTGAGTGACTGCTACTGAGTGATGGTGAAGTGCTAAGTGACTGTTACAGAGTGATGGTGAGGTGCTGAGCGATTGATTATGAGTGATGATTTGGCCCGAGGGGCAGTTTATAATGATATTTTGTTGAGCTTTCGATTATGATTCACTTCACTTTTCATATTGAGATTTTTGGGAGTTTACTGAGAAATATTTGTAAAGATACTTGTTCAAAGGATTTTTTACGGAAACTGGTTTTCACACATATGTGGATGTATACTTTATATTGGCTCGACATTTTACCATTTGTGAATTGGTGTTTTGTGATGTGTGTTTCTTATCTTCAGTTTTGATTTATTTTCATTACTACTGAGTTGGCGTACTCATCATTACTCCCTGCACCTCTGTGTGCAGATCAAGGTACTGGTTCTGAGCAGTAACCATCTGAGTTCGTTCATCGGCAGCATTTGGGATTTCGAGGTAGCTGTCCAGCGTCCACAACTTCTCCATTTCCCTTCCTTCATTTAGTATTTAGTATTTGTTCTGAGACATGGTATTATGAATTAGCAGTTTTAGTCTTATTCTTAGATGCTCATGATCAGTTGACTCCAATTCCGGGGAATAGTTAGACTGCTAGATTATTTTATGCTGCTCAAAGACTTGGAAGATTTTATACTTATTATTATTGAGTTTTGAGAACCTTTATTAAAAGAAACGTGTAGTTATGTGATATTGGCTAGCCTAGTTCCACGATAGGCGCCATCACGACCAGTTAGGATTTGGGTCCGTGACATATATTTAGGTAGTTGCTGAATAACATCACTCCTAACGTATGTGAGAGATCAATACGAAGGGTTTAAAGACGGGATTAGAGATAACGAAACCTTGGTACAATCCTACTGAGCGGTGAATTAAGTGCCAGCTAGTGTAGTTCGAGAAAATACATCTAGTAAATTGCGGTAGTTGCTCGATAGAGAATTACGACAACCAAAGTACTCACGATCGGTAGAGAATACTTAGGCAAAATTATAGGAGACACAATGGGAATGATTCCGACAATTGAGAAATCATAACTCTAGACTCCTTCGTCGTGTCTTCAATCCTTATCCTTGTTAATTGATAGTTGTACTGCTTTCTAGTATTTGTTAGTTAATTAGATAAAAATAAACATTATAATCTTTATAATTAGGAAATTGTTTGGACTTGTGTTTCTTACCGATATTGAACAATTATAGCTAAACCTTAGTTCTTTGTGGGAATCAACTCCGGACTCTTAGACCGAATTCTATTTGCAGCGACCACTTATCCTTTTTAGGACTAGAGTTGGGTGTGATCAAATTTTGGCGTCGTTGCCGGGGAACTAACAGTGTAGCTGTAGGTGTACATATTGCTAGGTTTTCAAGTTTGAACTTTTATTTCTATTTTCTGTATTTGGTTTTTTATTTTTGTTTTACTTGTTGATTTTAAAAACACGGCATCTTGGAATTATGAGAGTTTTGATGTTAGTAATTCTACTTTTAATCATCCTTATGCATATTGTGGAGAAAATCACCCATGAAAAAATTATCAAAATATTCTCGAGAGCGAGTTATATACACCAACTCAATCTTTTGTGTGGAATGTGTGTGATATGTGTGGTGGTCAAGATGGTCACTTTCATGGTTGTGCTTATATTGCTTATCTTCCCCCAACCCCTTACTTTGATGGTTCTTCTTTTTCTTGTGAAGTTAATAGGAACAATTAACCCATGGATGATGGTCTGAAAGAGATCAAGGATATGCTAATGATACAAAGGCAAGATGCTACTATTCACAACCTGGAGGCACAAATGAGTCAACTAGTTGAAGCATTTAATGCTCAACATGTTAATACTATGAATAGTAGCTAGGAGAAATGCGCATTAGAGATAGAAATTGAGGTACCACTAGAAGGGTCCATAGTAGAACACCAACAATCAATCAAACGAGAATGTAAGGATGTCGATGTTGTAGAAGAGATACTACATTCAATCAAGGACATTGGGGATACATATTTAGTTGACTCCAATGTCATTGGTGTTGAGGATGTTGACAATCCCAAGGTTCATGTAGTTGAGTACATTGGTCCACACTCCAAGTATTTTTCCACATTGCATTTGGATGATGATATGGAAATGAACTCATTCGTACCAATTGAAGAGTCAAGGGATGAGGAACAAGGTGCATATATTCTGGAATTTTCCTTGCTAGAAAGTCAGGATTACATACCGCATACAAAGGCCAAAGAGTGCAGAATACTACATTATTTACTTGGGCCAGTTAGATCCGTTCCACCACTCCGGGAGCATAATCATAAGCTTGAATCAAAACTTGGGGTTCAATTCATAAGCTCGAGGTGAAGGCAAAAAGTAGTTCATTTCGTGCCGCTACGTTGAATCAAACGCTTGTTGGGAGGCAACCCGACTTTATTTTTATTATTTTTATTTATTTATTTTTATTATAGTATTATTCTTGTAGTATCGATTTTTGATTTTTAGGATAATGGAATGAAAAGCCATTGGAAGGATGCAACAACAAACCAGATGGTTGGAACTAAGTGTGAGGTACCCACACGAAGGATCAGGCCTGTGAGAAGTCTGAGTACCCCATGAGGTTCTAGTGTTTCAGCGTTAGGCCTACCAGGGAGTTTCTTTTACCCTCTTATATGTATGGGTGTGCATTGGGGACAATGCATAATTTTAAGTGTGGGGTGAGGAGATTGTCTGGGTGAATTTCCATGTTATTTTAGTTGTGTTAGTTAATTGAATAATTTTATTTAAAAAATATAGAAAATATTGGACTTTTCCCGACGATGGATCTATTAGACAATTTTCTCGAGGGATTTAAATCGAAAGGAAAAAGACAAAAAGATTCTTTTGTTAGGTAGTGTAGCAATTCCCCCTTGATTTTTCTTTGTGCCGCGGTTCTTTTCCAAGGGTTTTGTTTGAACCGGGTGTAATTAGTTTTTTTTTTTTAAGAGTAGGATCCAGTGTGAGATGAATTGAACTGAAGCAATATCTTGACTTTGTTATGCCTTGAAAATAGTGAGTACTTTGGTTGTGACGCTTAGGCTCAGTTTTTGGCTCTTGTATAAGTACCTTAAATTGTATGATTTTAAATTTGCTTAACTGCTTTGACTTGAGTGTCTTGATGAAACCAATCTTGAATGAGTTATGTGCCACGTGTGAGGTTTGTGTGTTATTCTGTGCATTGCATTTGATGTCTAGAACTTTTCCCGTGTGTTTGCAAAGCGAAATAGTAATTTTGTTCAGTCTTGGAAGTGATATAGGCGTTTC
>ML256487.1:0-27119 GCA_005239495.1 Nicotiana undulata | reverse complement strand
TGTTTGGGTTGACCCACTGAGATGGATTCTCAGGGATGACAGCACATAACCTGCGGCTTTAAGTTTTTCATATAATTGGTCAATGGGTTCAGCTATGGCAATATACTGTTTTGGTGGACGACGGTCAAAATTTGGGCGAGGTCTTGGGAAGTTTTGGCGAGCAGGTGGTGATTGGTAGTGAGAAGGTTGGGAATTGTAGGCATTATAGACGGGAGCTGGCTTGGAATATCTGGGCGAGGTAGGCTGATATGTGGGTGGTGGAGCTTCGTAGGCGGGCGAAGCTGTCTGGTATTGAGGTGAAGGTGTTTGGTAGCTTGGAGTTGGTTGGTATGTGAAGGAAGGTGCAGGGTATACTTGGTATTTGGGAGGGGATTTGGCTTGCTGTGCCACCATCACGGCTCCTACATCCTTTTTCTTGGACACACCATCGGATTACAGAGCTTTGTTGGTAGCCTGTAAGGCTTCAAAGTTAGTAACCATACCGTTTTTTATGCCTTCCTCGATTCGCTCTCCCAACTTTGATGATATCAGAAAACTTGTGCCCTTAGACCATCATCAGTCGCTCATAGTACTGAGGATCCTGAGCGCGCACGAAGAATTTCTTCATCTGTTCTTCTTCCAAGGCTGGCCTGACGTTAGCGGCCTCTGACCTCCAACGAGTAGCATACTCGCGAAAAGTCTCAGTTGGTTTATTTTTCAAGTTCTGGATATAGAACACATCCGGTGCATTCTCCGTGTTGAATCTGAATCTATCCATGAAGTCTGTAGCCATATTCACCCAATTGATCCATTTCTTTGGATCCTGATTGATGTACCAGGATAGTGCATCACCTTTCAAACTCCTCATGAAGAGTTTCATGCGGATCTTTTCATTTTTTCCCACGCCGACCAATTTGTCGCAGTAAGTCCTCAGATGGACTCTTGGGTCACCAGTACCATCAAACATCTCGAACTTAGAAGGTTTGTACCCCTCGGGTAGTTCAACATCAGGCTGTATGCGAAGGTCCTCATAATTCAATCCCTCAACCCCTTTAACTTCTTCGACTCTCTGAACACGGTTGGTCAATTTCTTGAGTTCCTCGGCCAGATTCCTGATGAGCTTGTCCTTCTCGTCAGACTCATAGGTATGTGGTGCGGAATGAGCTACGATTTCCACATAAATGGGGTTGTCATAGGTCTGGAAGTGGTCTCTCGCCTGATCTTGAGGAGGTGGAGTGTTGTAGTTGCGTGGTGCTGGTGGAATGGGATCTTTGGGGTGATTGGGTTGTTTTGGGACGTTTTGGGGTAAAGTAGGGTTCAGATTATTTGGGAAGTGAACGTCTGGAACGTTGAGGGAGAATGATAAGTGGGCCAAATTCTTGACTTGGTCAACTTCCTCTAGGAACTTCAGCAGCTTCTTCTCTAGTGGAAACATACCCTCGTGCAGAACCTGAATACCCTGACCATCGATGATCCCAACATGTTCATCCCTGTTGTCTTTTCTAGTACCGCTTGCATCTGCCATTTTAGTTTTACCCTTTCTTTTTCCTTTGGGAGGACTGGGAGGAGGAGTAGGAGGAGGGCGCTTTGACTTGTGCGATAAGTTGTTGATGCCAGAGTGCACGAACTAACCTTTGGGGAAGGGTAATAACTAACAAAAAAGGTAGTGAAGTTAGTGAAGATTATGAAGAATATTGCGGTAATTTAAACACGTAATGCGAAAATTTAAAACGCATCCTAAGTTAGGGAACCTCTTTGTGCCCGAGGTAGGCCTAGAGACAAATTAATTTGGAGAACTTGGAATGCTAAATGCCTCATTTTATTGATGTAAAAATGGACGAATACAAAGACAATACAAAAACAATAAGCAAGAAATAAAATCACTAATGGCCATCGGCTTTATTACATTGGTAAAGCGGAAAAGAAAATCCTATCTAATTGGGTCCCAGAAGGACCTTATCCAAGCTTGGCCCTCTTGTCATATTTTAGATCATGCTGAGTCTGGGGACTTCGTGCCTCGTTTCCTACGAACAAACAAGGTTAGGCCCTCACCCCCGCCAGACTCGACTATTTAACATCAATAATTAGCAAAGCATTTAGTTCTCCAAATAAATGCACAGAACGTGAAGGTGTCTGTTTAGGTTCCAGGGAAACCCAATGGACTTTGGACAAGGCTATCTTAAAGGCTATTGTGCGGACAACACGTTAGCCTGGCTAGCTTTGACCATGATGCATGCAACATACAATAGAGTAAGGTTTCTATTGGGGTTTTAGACTGGTACCCTTGAGCGGACAACTCAAGGGGGAAGGCACGGAACTGTCGACTGCACCGCTGATCAACTAGTTTTACCGCAAATACGCCTTTCCGAATTTAGGGGGTGATAATATTGGAATAGTGCAACCACTCATTGTAAGCGTTGTTATAGGATTTCTTTTGGCACGAGTGGAATATGAATGTGGGGCATGATACGCAATAAATGGCATTTAAACAAATAAGCATGTATTTTCACGTTGAGGAAAGCGGTAAAGAAATAAAATACATCAGTTATAATGAAAGCGGTTACAAAGAAACATGAAGATATGTCAGTTACGTTTAGGTGAAATAAATACTTGTAAAAAAAAGTAAACAGTTAACAGCATATAACGGAGAATAGGAAAAGCCGTAAGCATTTAAATGAAAATTAAAGGTCCAAATTCACAAAGCAAATTGTAATGGTATAAGCCTAGGGAAGTTCCCCAGCAGAGTCGCCATGCTGTCGCGCCCCCTTTTTCTATCGCACGGGTTAGGTACGGAGAGATCGGGTTTATGACACTTTGGACAACTCCTTAAAGGAAGAGGTTTAAGGAAGAGTCGCCACCTAACGATTTTTATGATGCGTTAGGGCACCTAGAGTTGATAACTCATGAACTAGTTCGCGTTACCATAGATTGGGTAAGGGCTTGAAATTATCCTAAGGGGAAGGTGTTAGGTACCCCTCAAGATCCACAATTGTGGGTCCCAGCAAATAAGTTTTGTGCATTTGGACGATAAGCAAGTAACAAGTAAGGTTCACGTAAGAGGGGATTTCAAACAAGCATAAAATCTTTTAAAGGTTTTAGATAAAATAAACATTTGAAAAGAAGTTGTCCTAGGTTTAAAGTAATACGGATCACTTCAATGCAATACCCGGTATGTCACACCTCGAGGAGGCGGCTACACGTGGCATTAGCGCACCGGTCATCATATCCGTATTCTACCTTTCCCACCCCGTAAGGTTATTTAAAGCGCATGTGTTGGTCACGAAAGCTTATTGCGTGCCATTACTCGTCCCATCCTATGAGTCCTGGAGGGTGCTTAGGACTACTAATCCTACAATGTGAGTGCTAGGCTGGACCCATAGGCTTAAAGGATAAAATACTAGGCGACAGGCATAACAAGTAAGACTTCACATATGAAGGAACACATAAGGGGAAAATAAAGGTCATAGATACCTCCACAAGTAGACATGTAATTGGCACGTCTCAAACACACTTAAAGTCTCAATGATAGGAGTTTAAAATAGGAATTTGAGTAAAACAGTAAATCAAAAGAATCTAATTTGCAAAGAAAACTTAATGAAGGTAGAGGTTTTGATTGAGATTGAATGGTTCAAAATAGCTTATTTGCAGAAAATATCGCAGTTTAGAGGGAATGGTAAAACTTGGAAGTAAAGTGATTTAAAGACTTCGAGAAAACATAGCAGAAAATCATTGGAGTCATTTTTTTAAAGTGAAATAGTGATAAGTGACTAGAATACAGTTGTTAAAGGTAGCAGTAGACTAAAAAGTAGACAGTGATTAGAGCTTTTAGTAAACATAGACGAAAGTTATTAAAGCATGAGTTTGAAATGATTTTAAAGGATAAATAAATAAGATACAGTGGCTCAACATAGAGTAGTAGCTGTTAGTTTTCAAAGAACTGTAGCAAAAGGAGTAGTAAGATGGTATCAAAACATAGTGACTTGAAGGGCATACAAATAAGGATTCGAAAATGGCACGATTTGGAGCAGAATAAAGCATTTTGAAAACCCAGTAGTTTAAACATAATAGTGCAAAAATCAGCGAGCCTTAGGGGAAGCAAATACACAATTTCAAGACTGTTTAAAATAGGGCAAGAGCAAAATGACTTCAATGAGGTAAAAATAAGAAGGCAAGCATCAAGAAGTAAAATGTTTAAGGGGGATTGGTCTGACCTAAATCCAGTTAATTAATCTCAATACGCATTAGGCCTAAAGTTTGCCTAGGAGTCGCCTATATTGCCTAATTATATCAAAAAGTGAACATGCATATTTAAGTCAGATTTTAAGGGGGTATATACTTGTAGAAAATGTTTCAAACAAATTAACCATATTTTACGGGATTGTTAGATTAAGCAGGCTAGTTAGGCGTTTTAACAATTGCAACTCAAACGAGTGAAAGATCTTAAGCAGCAGGGTATCTAATGCACATAGGAGTTCTTTAAAAAACATGGTTTCTAAGATGAAAATGCAGCAATGACTTAATGACAGTTGATGTTGCTTGTTTATTAACTGATCAGGATCATGAACTGAGTATAATAACATGCTAAAAGTGAAAGTCCTAAAACAGGATCTGTAACATGTAAAATGCATGTCTTAAATCTTAATGCATGTTTATCTAATGCACAAATAAGTGAATAAGGTCCTATAGGCATGTTTTCTACCCATTTACCTAAGCTAGGCATGCATAACCCCCATATTCACTATCCAGCCCCATCATTCGTTTACAAATTATTACAGACCTTAATAAATGAACTACAATAATAATAATAAAAAGGAAAATAAGAAGTTATTCTATAGGGAGCCTTCAATCAGGCCCAATCTTCTAGACTCACCCCTCTCAATTTCACAGCCTTACATCAACCTGGGTGCGGCAAAGCTCTCAAAGGCCTTAGTGAGGGCCCTGGACAATACCAGTACCCAGCAAATGCCCATGGTTAAACAAGTGCACCCTTACCTCAGTGTCTCAAGGTTCAGAGGGAACTCATGGTCCCTAAGCGATGCACACACTGAGGGGGGTGGAACCTAAAGGTCTAGGAATTGGTGAAGTGCTTAAAAGAGATTAAGAAAGGGAATTTTGAAATCACTTATAGACTAATAGAAGAAATAATTTTGAAATATGGAGTAACAGCACTAATCACAACTCAGTGGAGTTCCAAGCAAACAAACACAAACAGAAAAAGGGATTCAGGGGATAAGCAATAGGGCAGTGTATAATCAGTTTAAAAATTACAGGTTCACCACATGGATTAAGGGATAACATAAGATTGGTTTTGAATAAAGGAGGCAACAACAACTAGTCAGATCACAAGCAAGGACATGGGTTGGGGACAAGTAGTGCTAGTAGTAATGTACTCAGAACAAATCACATGTTATAGGTAAGGGTACAAGCATTAGACAGTTACTAAAGAGAACATACAAGTGACATTAGACAGGCAGACAAAATGGGGAGTAGTCACACAGTCAAGTGATCCCATAGGCCCTAATGAACCACAGGGAATAGAGCAGGAGTTAGTGTTAAGCTAGAAGAAGAAGGGAGTCATATAGATTAGACATGCTAGTGACATGGCAAGCAAACCACAAATAGAACCAGAAAAGAAACAGTAAGGACCTTAAACAAAATTGAAGCATGTTGTTTAGAGTACAGTAATATTAACTAGGACATACCAGTGATGCAAGTAAAGAGCAGCAGAAGAGGGTAGTGAATAGCACAGTATTAGCCTTGTCTTAGCAGCCGGCTAATAGTAAGCAGCAAAGAGTAACAATAGAGACAAGAGAGGGAGCCAAGAGAAGAAGAACACAAGAGAGTAGTATAGAGAGAATTGAGCAATGTTCGACTGGTGATTTTATTGAAAGAGTAAGAGTATATATAGTTGAAAACAGATGATCACATAAGGTAAGAACCACAAAATATGGTCCTAATAGCAGACAGAATCAAATCAGTATGAGAAGATACTCGGTTCCCTTGAATTATTGGATTCAAACTCCAAAAAATGGTAAAGAACCTAGAGCATATAAGGTCAATAGAAGGCTGTACAAAATTAAATAAGGAAAGGATCAAAGTAGCATGGTAATTAAGGAACTCTTATCAATCAGTAGGCTATTCAGACAAGTAATCCCCTTAAGTTAAGGGATTCAAATTCAAACGGTAATATACAAACAATTAAACAAAGAGGGCAATTATAGAAGGCTGAATATAGTATATAGGAAATCACAC
This sequence comes from Nicotiana undulata, assembly GCA_005239495.1. Classification (NCBI taxonomy): domain Eukaryota; kingdom Viridiplantae; phylum Streptophyta; class Magnoliopsida; order Solanales; family Solanaceae; genus Nicotiana; species Nicotiana undulata. Next base: position 20,888 of record ML256487.1, on the reverse strand, counting down.
AAGCACAAAACATGTAATAGAGGTTAGGTTCAACCAATTCCAATAAGGAAAGCAATTAGGAGTCAGCTGGTAACATAGTCGACCACAATTAAGGGAGGAAAATATTTTGAAAGTTGAAATCAGTAAGAAAATCAACACACAAGATTGGTGACAGGTACAAATTACAGGAAATTAGGGATTCAAACAAGAAGAACTTTAATTAAAGGAAATTAACCAGATTGCACACACATAATAGGCAAACGGATCCACTCAGGAATCCTAACAGGTACAATAGGCAAAGAGTCCTATAAAATCAAGGGTTCAAACTAGAGCATGCTGAAAGATTAAAGAGATTTAACAGACCAAACATAATATGGTCAGGAGAAGCAAAGAACCAAAGCCCTAATGAATAGGATAGGGATAAAATCTTATAAACTCAGAGTATTCATAAGAAACAAGCACACAAACAAGTTAAGCGAACACATTATCACAAGATAGACTCAGACTCAACGATTAGAGACGAAAAACTTAGGGGTTTCAACATAACGTCCAAATAAAGAGAAACATTCAAATAAACGCTTAAACGTGGGAAAAATCATAGAATACTGCTAAAATCAGAAAGGAGAAGCCATTTTGAAAAGAGGTCAAAAAACCCTAATTTAAAAATGAAGAGTCGTTTATAAAAGTCGAAAAATCTTTAAGGAAGATGACAAGGAAATCGGAATATACCCAGATTTGTTACAGATCTTAAAGGAAATCGAAGCGTCAGAGTTAGGGTTTCAGAGATACCGGAGAAGGTGATAAAACCTGCGGTGAAACTTGGAGATAGTGATAGCCGGAGCATCCTGAGTTGAACCTCGTCGGAGAAGGCCGGAAAACACTCAGGCAGGAGCTTCCATGGCCGCTCTGGCATGGAGGAAGCTTCACAGGGCCTTAGAGATGAAGTAACCGGAGAAGGGATGAGCCTCGGAGTGGCCGGATATGAAGGCCATCAGAGGAGATGAAAAGCCCAGAAGGCTCTAAAGAGAACTGGGAGCAGAGGGGTCGAGAAGAGAGAGAGGGGGTGAGATGGGAAATGAGAGACGGGGAGGGGGTAGGGTAGGTTAGATTAATTATGGTAACCAATTATCTGGGCCGTTGATCTCGTTTGATCAACGGCTCAGATTGAGTGAGAATTGGGCCGGGTAAAGAAAAGGTCGGGCTGGGTCGTTAGTTGGGTCAATGGGTTGGGTAATTGGGCTAGCCAAATGTGGCTAAATGTTAAATAGGAAGAGGCTAGTTGTGAAATACCCAATTTAATAGGATAACTAATTAATTAAAATAGCTAATGATTGTATAAAATTAAATTAAGTTAAAAATAAGTATAATTACATTAATTAGACAATATTAAAATATAAAAGACATGAGTTCGGATTTTTAAAGGTATAAAATGACTAATCAGGCTATAATTGCAAAATGATTGTAATTAAAATTAAATAGGACACAATTGGTCAATTTACGCAATAATTGGATTTTAATAAATAACAAGTGATTATAAATGACATACCGAACTGGAAAATATTTTGAAATGAATTTTAGAGCACAATTTATAAATTATAAAAATATACAATATTAAATAAATAGGGAAACAATTTAGATAAAATATGGAAAAATTAGGAAAAATACTCAATATTGCAAAGAGTGATTTTGAAAGTTTATATCCAAATTTGAAAATAATTTGAGGAAAAATTGGGTATCATAGTTGCTAAGCTCAATTTCCCCTTTTGTTATGACCGTAGAGTTGTCAAACCCGGATAAGGCTCGTGCTTTTTGGATTACTTGATCCTCCATTAGCATTTCTCCCACAACTCTCGACATAATGATGTTGACTGAGCTACTCTTTTTACGTTAGTGTCATGTATAAGTAGGGATATTACCAGTGCGTCGTTGTGTCGAAGCATTAATCCGTTGGTATCTGCATCATCAAATGATATATTGTCTGCTTCCAATTCTTTACGAATCCTCTTCCCGTGCGTAATTGTGAATTTTGTGGTTCTTTTGCAGATTACTTCGTTCACCTCCTCACCTCCATGTATCACATTGACCGTTCATTTTGGAGACGGTGGTTTTGGGGGCTCCTGCATGTTCTTCATATATGTCTGCTTACCTTTTTCACTAAACAATTATGTTAGATAGCCCTGTTTTAATAATTGTTCTACCTCACCTTGCAAAAATCTGCAATCCGACGTTCGGTGTCCATGATCGTTATGGAACTCACACCAAAAGTCTGGATTCCATCTATTTGGGTTTGACCTCATTTCTTTGGGCCATCGAACCTTATAACCCATATTTCTCAGCACTGTGATTAATTTAGAAGTACTTACATTGAAGTTGTGGTCTCCAATTCTTGTATTACCTCTACTTCGTTCATCCCGATCCTTTCTGGATATTGATGAGCCCGTATCTCTATTTGATGGTCTATATTCTGACCGGGAATTTTCAAACCTGGGACGAGTTTCTCGTCCCGAGGGTCCCATATAAGGGTCATACCTGTTCTTACATGTTCTCCTTTCTGGTTCAGAGCGTCTAGAACTGGTTCGATCTTCAGCCTTTGATTGAGCAATGGTGTCTTCTTATATCCGTAGCTTGGTATTATACCTTTTTATACACATCGTTCCATGTCGTGGCTGGGAATTCTCTCAGGCTTTCCTTGAGTCTTCTCGTGGCTTCTGAGCTTTTATCATTTAAATTTCTTGCAAATGCCATGGCTGCTCAATTGTCAGGTACCCTTGGTAGCAGCATTCTTTCTCGCTGAAACATGTCTACAAATTCACTAAGCAACTCCGCGTCTCCTTGCTTTATTTGAAATATGGCCTTCATTCTTTTTTTGACTTTTTGCGCGCCGGAATGCGCTTTTATAAAAGAATCTGCAAGCTCAGCAAAAGAATCAATAGAGTTTTCAGGTAGAAGAGAATACCATGTTAGTGCTCATTTGGTGAGTGTTTCTCCGAACTTCTTGACTAGAACTGACTCAATTTCTTGTTTAGTCAGGTCGTTGCCTTTCACTCCGGTGGTAAAAGAAGTTACATGATCACAAGGATCGATTGTCCCATCATACTTGGGAATATCAGGCATTTTGAACTTCTTGGGAATAGGCAAGGGTGTTTCACTTGGCTTCCAGGGTTGTTGAGAATATCTATCAACATCAATGCCTTTGATAACAGGTGGTACTCCAGGAATTTGCTCGATTTGATCGTTTTTTTCCTTCACCTGTTCCTGCAGAGTTAGTAATAAAGATTGTAGTTCTGGATTATTAGACATACCTGGTCTCGCTTCTTGGGACTCATTTGCAATGCCTTCATTTCCTGAATTTGCTAACCCAGATTGTGGGTTTTCCACGGTTAGAGTGTTGTTAGGAGGAGGTGTAGGTGATGCAGCTTGTAGTCCCCTCATGAAAGCTTGTAAGGCTTGATTCACATACTCACTAATCATTTGCTTCACCTGATCCTGTTCTCATGTTTGCTCGTTCTCATTACGGTTATTTTGAGTTGTAGATCTATCTGGGGAATTGTCCATTGAACCTCGTGGAGTTCCTAGGGGAGATGGGATTGGAGTTCCAATCCTTTGTTGATTGTTGTCGTTAGCATTCGACACAATTCACAGATTGTTTGAAAAGAAACAGAGATTATCAAATTCCCGTTAACAGAACCAATTTGTTTAACCAAAGAATGAGTTTCTTTAGCCAAAGCTATTTTAAGAAGAACACGGGTTTCTGATAACCAGAAAATATGCTAAGGACTGTAAAGAAATTCGCAAATAAGAAGCAGTAAGATGCGTAAAATAAATATATTGCTATTTCGATTCAAGTGTCCCTTACAAGTTATATTTTACTACCTTATATAGGGAATTTCTTAATATAACGTCTACCTTTTGCAGTGATTCAGCATTAATGACTAATAATGGCATTAATGAAATGTTACCATGATTGACTGTAACTATTGCGTGAAGGTTTATGTAACGTTTGACTCGTAAGTTGAAGATCTACAAATTTGCCCTTTGTTCTGTCTAGATTCATTCCGCACATGTCTCTTCATCTTCCCAATCAGGTTGATATTTGCGTAGCTGATTACCCCGTGGGTATGCTATTTCGTGCCTCTTTTCCTCGTACCTTTTCATAGAGTCCCGTCCAGTTGTCACGTTTTCATTGTTCCACATAGATTGCTGAATCATCACAATGTTGCACATGTGAAGCTCTTTTTTACCAATACAAGAGTGTGGCAGCTTTCTTGAAGAAAAACATATTCACAAGGTTCGGCACCCCCAAGGGCCATCATTAGTGATGGGGGTTCACATTTTTGCAACAAAGCCTTTGACACTTTACTCTCTAAGTATGGTGTCACTCATAAGGTGTCAACCCCCTATCACCCCCAGGAAAGTGGACAGGTTGAAGTCTCCAACAGGGAGATCAAGAGCATTCTATCCAAGACTGTCAATGCAAACCAGACTGATTGGTCAAAGAAACTTGACGATGCTCTTTAGGCATATAAAACAGCTTACAAAACTCTAATTGGTATGTCTATGTATCGGTTGGTATTTGGGAAAGCATGTCACCTCCTGGTGGAATGAGAGCACAAGGCCATGTGGGCGTTGAAGAAAGTGAACCGTGAGTGGGATATAGTTGCCAATCTTCGGGTGGAGAAATTGAATGAACTTGACGAGTTCCAGTTCCATGCTTACTCCATCTCGTCCTTGTATAAGGACAAGATGAAATATCTATATGATAAGTATATCCGGAACAAAGAATTCAAAGAAGGTGACCTTGTTCTTTTATTCAACTCTCGGTTACAGATGTTTCTAGGAAAGCTTAAATCAAAGTGGAGTGGTCCTTTTGAAGTGGTACATGTGACTCCTTTTGGTGCTCTAGATTTGAAAAATAAAAATGGTGAGATATTTAGAGTCAATGGACACCGAGTGAAGCACTACCTTGGTAAGGTTGATGATGTCCACGGTGTGGCATTGCTCCATTTCAAATGAATGATGGTAACATGCGTCGCGCCGCGACCTTAAATCAGACGCTTCTTGGGAGGCAAACCATGTGTTTTTCTTTCTCTTGATTTTCTTTTTTTAGATTAGTCATTGTTTTAGACTAACTGGTTGTGAAGTGTACGTAGTAATTGGTTGTGCAGTGCAGGAAATGGCAAGGAAAAAATTGGCCAAGTGGTGAAATTGTGCGGACCGCATAAGCACTTCGCGGCCGCACAATTTTGTGTGCGGTCGCACACCTGGAATAGGGAAAATACCAACTCTCTGAAGTTTGGCCTGACAAAATCCCTTAAGGATTCGTGACCGCGATCAAAATTTTTATGTGGGCCGCATCATTGAAGCAGCTGGTGAGTTAGAAAAGGTACAGAGTGCGGACCGCACCAAAATTGTGCGGCCGCACTCAGGTAAGTCTGTGGGCCAATGGGGTCAGAGTATAAATAGGACTTTTTGAGACTATTCACATTTTACACACTCTGACCTCTCAAGCTAGACTAAATCACAGTGCACTCTTTCTTGTTTTCAATCTCATCCCATATTCATCAAATGTTGATTTCCTACTTACATTTCACTACTGGTATGTTGATTTAAATGAATTAATTTCATCTTTTTCTTCTTTTCTCTTTGTGTTAGTTCTTTTTTTTTATCTAGCGTTAGATTCATGCCAAAAATGTCAAATTGATGCTTTATTCTTGCTTAGAAACATGTGGGTAGTGTTTGAATGCATAATGGGGGCTGGGGTTAGTAGCTTTTATTGTTTAATTTCCACAAATCATGCCTAATTAGTGAAAAACCTAGTATTAATCGTACTTTAGTGCCACCCTGATTTGAATTTCGCGACCGCACACATTTTTGTGTCGTCCGCGCTAGGGTATGCGGTCGCATACAAAATTGTGTGGTCCGCGATACCCTAGGTTAAAGGCATTTGTCATTGCTAAGATCGCGCGGCCGCACTCAATTTTGTGCATTCCACTGTTTGTTTTTACGGCCGCACTCAATTTTGTGTGGTCCGCACAATTAAACTTCAGAGACCCCATAAATCGATTATGAGGCCGCACTCAAATTTCTGCGGTCCGCTATGGGTTTTCGCGGCCGCTTTCAAAATTATGCGGTCTGCGCTGAGGCAACTTCAGAGAACCTGTAGTTTGAACCTGGGATCTTCGCGATCGCACTCATTTTTGTGCGGTCCGCGATGGGCAGTCCGCGACCGCACTCACTTTTGTGCGGTCCGCTGCCCTGTTCTGAGAAGCAGTGTCCTTCTTTTCAATTGTAATCCTATAACGCATGTTGAACCCCAATTCTAACTGACTTTCACTACTTGTGTGTTGCATACAATGGTGCATTCTCGTGGTAGAGGTGAAACTTCCAAAGGGGGGGCAGAATCCTCCCGAGGCTGGGGTCGAGGAAAACTTAACATGCCATTATCAATTCAGAAAGTCTTGGTCAAGAAGACTACCCTCAGTAGACCTCTTCTGGACTCCTCACACCAGTGAATACCTCCCATCCCCGGAGACTTCTGAGGGGGATTCTTTAAAAGCACAACCGGGGGCACAATCACAACAATTCCCCTATAGGCTCCGTTTAGTCAATGAACCTACCTCATCCTTTAGTTCTTTTGCTAGCTCAGAGGTAGGTAGTCACGCATCTAAACCATCTTCCCCACCTGCTACAACAGCTACCCCAATCAATTTAGATGATGATGATGAGGTCCCGGATGACGGGAGAGGGGGTGACACAATTGTGGGAGACCTGGCTAGATCAAGGAAGCCCGAGGTGTGGGCTGATAGATTTGTAAGTGAGAAGGCGTACGTCAAGTTTCGGGAATGGTGGCCCAAAGGTCGCTCACTCTTGAGCGACAATTCTTAACCAAAGACCTAAGCCAGCACAATCTGAATGTCCTAAAGCAATTTACGGAGAGAAAAGGATGGAAATGGCTCATCGACAGGTTGCCAGATGCCAATGAATACCTCGTCAAGGAATTTAATGCCAATATTGCCCACATCAAAAAGGGTACAAAGGTGACGAAGGTCCGGAACTTGAAAATCCGATTTGATGGTTACGCACTGAACAAATATGTAGGGTTCGAGGAGGTTGAGGCAGTGCAATACCTGGAGAAGCTAGCCTTGGGTGATGCAGTTCGCCCATGGCTAGATGAGATACTTGTTATTCCGAAGACAACACCTGCATGGCTCACAACAGGAGTTCAATTTGTCAGATCCGCCCTTAACTTTGAAGCATAGAGTGGAAAACATTCGTGTGCATCCATTTTGACCCGTGCCAGCATGAGAATGTCCTTCCACTCCCCCGGGCAGTATTGGTAGCTTCCATCATGGCAGGCTATCCTATTAATATGGGGAACTTGATGTCCTACAACATCTCCAATGCGGTCTAGAAAGAAGAAAGATCTTATCCCTACCCCTACCATCCTATTAATGTGGGGAACTTTATGTCCTACAACATCTCCAATGCGGTCTAGAAAGAAGAAAGATCTTATCCCTACCCCAACTTCCTCACAGAGTATTTCCAAGATCAAGGGGTATAGAAGAGGCATTTTGATATGGAGGTGAAGGCTAAAACTCCTTTCTCATGGTACCACCTCCAGGGAGCGGACAACCCTAAATTCAAGGGTAATGCCACTACCTCCACTGGCCAGTCTGAAGAGTCAGGGGTAGTGGCCACTGGGCCAGTTGTCGAGCCCTCCACAACAGCCAGTACTTTTACCGGAGCAGCAGCCATGCCTCCTCCATCTTCCAGACCATCTATCTCAGTGCCACTGTCAGTGCCTTCATCTTCTACCTACCCTCAGACTAAACTGAGGGTTACCGAGACACTATCCAGTCTCAACAACTAGATGCAGGCAGCTACCACAAAGCTGACTGCCATATCCAGTGCAGTGGCAACACAGTCATCAACCTCATCAGATCTTCAGGTACCTCCATCAGAGGAGGAATATTTGAAGAAGATTCTGGACAACCAAAAGAAGATTCTGGATGACTAGAAGAATATCCGGGAGACTCTTGATACACATGGGAGGATTATCAAGGATTTGGGGAAGCAGGTGAAGAAGATGCGGAATACTCAGGCATCTAAGGAGTCGGTGGAGAAGTTGAGAAAAGAGGTTGAGAAGATTTCTTCTGCAGGTGATATTCCACTGGACCTGCTCATGGAGGAGACAGTCCCAGTAGCGCATGCAATAGTGCTCGAGGCATCAGAGGCAGCAACCAGCCACTCTAAGGAGCCGACTGCCACTTCACACGTTGTTGAGGAACTGATTCAGATGCTCAACAACCCCATAGTCCCCCAGTTAGAGGATGTGGAGATCCAGTTAGAGGAGGGTGCTGATGAGCCATGCATGTTGAGGACCCCGTTCATGTTGAGGACCCGATGCAGACAGATACCACATAGGGAGTTCTCTATACTCTCTACCTTTTTCCCTGTTCTTACTTGTTATGAGCATTGAGGACAATGCTATGTTTCATTTGGGGGGTGGTCCATTTTGATTTGATGACATTTGGTATGTAATAACCATTATACCTTTTTTCTTTATCTTTATTTTCCCTTTTGGTATGTATATATTCTTACCATTTGATGTATATATTCATTCCCATTATGTATATATTCGCTTTACTTCATTTTATACATATTCAGTCTACTTTCCGTAGTTTACTTCATAACTTCTTTCGTTGTTTTTCCTTAGTAGCTCTAGCTTCTTATTTACTTTAGTAGCTTCTTTTTACGTTTTGTGTGAACAATAAGCCTTTGGTTTTCTTAATGCCATGGTTCTTTCCTAAGGTTGTTGTTGTGTGAACCGGGTGGCTCTTCCAACAATGGATGGCGTGACAACCTTCTTAAGGGATTGAGTCCGTTTTCTTTATGTTTTAGTATATATAGTAGTAATGAATTAAAGTGCCTCAAGCAGGCTTCACTTGGTACTAACACATTTACCTTCGACCTTATGGTTAGAAACAAGTTGATTGGCAAAAGAATAACTCTAGTTGTGACCTTTAGACTCTTGTGTTGACTAAAACAATCTCTTTTACTCGTGTTTTAGGCCAAAAATGCTTGAAGTATTCTCAGAAACTAATGGAATATGCTTGCTTGCAGGAATTGTTCAAAATGAGCAAAAGGAATCAAAATCAAGTCACAAAGGAGTCAAAAGTTGAACAAAAACCAAGTTTGGGAAGAAAGAGCTGAAGCGCGGACCGCACAATAAAGCCATGATGCGACCGCGATCATAATTATGCGGTCCGCAAGAGGGAGATTCAGAGAGTGTGAGTCGGGTTAAATGATGAGTGCGGACCGCACCAGAAATGTGCGGCCGCGAAAGTCCCTATGCGGGCGCAATTGAAATTACGCGGACCACGATGACTGAGATTCAGAGAGCTGACAACTTGAGCAAAAGAGTGAAATGCGGACCGCACCAGAATTGTGCGGCCGCGGAAGTCCATTGTGCGGCCGCGATTGAAATTATGTGATTCGCAAGATGAAGAATCAAAGAGTTGATTTAAAGCCAAACTCAAGAAAGTGCAGACCGCATCACTTTTATGCGGGCGCATAATCTGGAGCGCGGCTGCACTTAGAACTATGCGGTCCGCGAAAGTTCATCTCAACCCAGATCCAAAAGAGAAGAACGCGGACCGCATCAAAATTATACGACCGCGAAAGCAAGAGTGCGTCCGCACTCAAAATTACGTGGTCGCACAACGTCCACAGGGGAAATTTTGTCAGATGTTTTCAGCTTAGTATAAATCTTTTTGTCATTTTTAGGTCATGTCATGTTTTGTAAGAGCACTTGAGATCGCTGAATATTCTGTTTTGAGAAATTTTGTACTAGATTCACTTCTTAACATTAGATTTTCATTCCATAAATTAATATTATGGATTTTATCTTCATTTCATCTTTAATTTATGTTATTTCCATGAGTAGCTAAACCCACAGCTAGGGTTGTGACCCAACACTAGTGTGGGTATTTGATTTTAGGGCTTGAATATGAATGGGTTAGTGATATTTAGCCTAGTTCTTGCTAGAATTCAAGATTTAATGGTTGCAAACATTGATTAATGCCTTTATGACTTAGTCTCTACTTGAGAAAGAGGGACTAAGTCTAGGAAAACCAGGCTAACAAGGAATTGGGATGAACTCAAGAAATTGATATCCCTAATTAAAGGATTAAATCTAGAGATAGTAATACGCGACTTGAGCTAATATCATTTGAATTGCATGAATACCCATTTGGACTTGTGAAAGCCAAATTGGGCAAAATCACTCAAACTACTGAGAGGTATAGAGTGAGTACCCGGGTGTGATAGCTATATTACAATCCCACCTAATCAAGCTTGCCCTAGATTTTGCTACCCGTTAGATATCCACCTAGGTAGAAGTCACGACCCTAGTCTCTTTTAAACACTTGAAAAATAACAACAAAAATATTGTCCTTAGTTTCAATTATTGCAATCATTAGAGTAAAGTCAGAAGTAGAAATCAAACCCAAACTTGTGGAAGTGTAATTAGATTCAAAGCCCATATCTAGCATAGATATAAACCTAATTCCAAACAATTAACTCCCTGTGGATTCGATCCCAACATAGTTGGGTTAAAACTGCATCGACCACCCTCGCTACTCAATAGTAGTGTAGGCTTGGACCCGATCACTTATGCGGTGGGAAGATGCGCATGAGCGATGGAGTCGCAGGTGCGACACTTTGGTCGCAGGTGCGCCTCTGCAGGTGCGACCCCTCATTTCGCAAAAGCGGACCCAGGGGACTTAAGTCAAGTCCGCACCTGCGATAGAAAATCCGCAGGAGCGACATCACAAGTGAGAGATCACCGGGCATAAAAGGCTAAGTTCGAGGGTTTTAATCTCATTTTCACTTTGGGACATTAAGAGCTCGGATTGAGGCGATAATTCAAGGGTTTTTCAGACAAAACTATTGGGTAATGATTCTTAACTCGTTTATGGTTATACTCCACTAATTTATCGTTAATTTCATCATTTAATTAAGGATTGGGTTGAGAAATTTGGGGGGAAATGGAAGAAGTTATTCAACCAACTTTTGGGTTTTGATCGAGATTTTGGTATAGGATTTTGAGTAGTTTTGGTATGAGTGAACTTGTGGTTGAATGAGTGTTCGTATTTTGTGACTTTTACTCGATTCCGAAATGTGGACCCGGGTCGACTTTTTGGGGTGATATTCAAAATTCTTGTTTAAGTCTTGATTTCATTAATTATATTAGTTTATTATAGTTGTAGTTATAGTATGTAATTATTTTTGGGTAGATTTGGACCATTCGGAGTCAGAAAATCGAGGAAAAGGCATTCTTACTGATTGATTGAGCTTGGTTCGAGGTAAGTGGCTTGCCTAACCTTGTGTGGGGGAAATCCTCTTAGGATTTGGTACTGTCTTGATACTTATGTGATATGTGAGCGCCGTGTACGCGAGGTGACGAGTGCGTACACGGGCTAATTGTTGTAAAATCTATTTTTTCACTTAGTAGTATCCTGTTACATCTTAATTGAGTTATACCAGCATGTATAGTTATCATGTTTTGTCTAATATCGCATGTCTACGTGCCTTAAATGCTTATTTGAAATCTGTGCAACATGTTTATTTGAATTCCTGTCTTTACTTGATTCGTATAAACCTTAAATATAGAATTCTTGCTGTTAATTACTATTTTCCATCGATTGGAGCTGTGTGTTTACTTTTAAGACTACGAAACGTTACCTCGGGAGATCCCCCCTGCATATTTACTTTTTGGATTACGAGGCGGCACCTCGAGAGATCCCCGTGCACATTTACTTTTGAGACTACGAGGCAATACCTCAGGGGATCTCTTTTCATATTTACTTTTGGGACTACGAGACGGCATCTATGGAGATTCCCTGTTGAGTATTTCCTTTTGGGACTACGAGACGATATCTCAGAAGCGCCCTTGTTGTTTATATCACTGTGCTGTGTTGTTATTTCTCTGTGAATTATTTATGTTAAATTCTCAGTTTTTTTCATGTTATTATATCCTCTATCTTATTATTATATCCCAGTAGGGCACGGACCTGACATTGTCACCACTCAAACGATGTTAGGCTTGGAAATTACTGGGTACCGTTGTGGTGTACTCATGCTACTCTTCTACACGTGTTTTGTGTGCATATCTAAGTACTTCTTATCAACCTCGTTATTAGTGAGCAACGAGACTATGGAGACTTTAAGGTATTCTGCCCGCGTCTGCATACCTCGGAATCCCCCTCTATTCCCTCATATGTCGTTTACCTTTCCGTACTTTTTTAGACTCTGGTGTATAGAGATAATATTTTTCTTCCGCAATTTGTTAGACTTACCTAGTTATTTATTGCAGTCTAATTGTTAAATTATGTTTTCATTTTTGTTATTCCGCAATTTGTTAGGCTTGCCTAGTCATAGAGACTAGGTGCCGTCACGATGTATTATGGAGGGAGATTTGGGTCGTGACAAGTTGGTATCGAAGCTCTAGGTTCATAGGTGTCGTGAGCCACAAGCAGGTTTAATAGAGTCTCTTGGATCGGTACAGAGATGTCTGTACATATCTTCGGGAGGCTATGAAACTGTTAGGAAATTACACTTCTTTGATTCTTTGTCGTGCAAAATTTTTGACTTCAAAATTCTGAACTCCCGTCTTCAATTCTCTCACAGATGGTGAGGACACGTACATGCGGATCTGATGACCAGGCACCCGCGCTCCCTACTAGAGCCGCGAGAGGCCAGGGCCAAAGTAGAGGCCAGGGACGTCCACCTGGTACAACCAGAACACCCGCACAAACTGCTACAGAGGAGCCCCCAGTAGCTCCAACTTGAGGGCAGGCACCTGAGGTACCTGTTGTTGCACTCTAAGAGACCCTAGCCCAGTTTCTGAGCATGTTCAGCACCTTAGCTCGGGCTGGATTGATTCCACTTGCTCCTGACACATCTTAGGCTGGGGGAGGAGCACAGACTCCCGCCGTCCGTACCCCAGAGAAACAAGTTCAGGTCGACCAGGTTCCATAGATCATACCGATGCAACCGGTAGCTCCAGTTCAGCTTGAGTTAGGGCAGCAGTTTCTGAGGCGGAGCAACTCAGGCTTGAGAGGTACAAAAAGTACCACCCTCCTACCTTCAGTGGATTCAGAGGATTCCAGGTTTTTTTTTAGGAGTGTCACCGTTCTCCGTACTATGGGTGTAGCGGAGTCGAGTGGGGTTTCTTTTACTACATTCCACTATAGAGGAGCAGCCTATCGGTGGTGGCGTGCTTATGAGTTGGGTAGTCCGGCTGAGGCATCTTCACTTACATGGACTTATTTCTCGGACATGTTCTTGAGAGAGTATGTTCCCTAGAGTCTCAGAGATGTATGGCGCGCGGAGTTTGATGCACTGGGTTTCTATGGCTGTGTTAGTGTATGGAGTTCACTTCAGTGATTTGGCCTGACATGCACCAGCCTTGGTTGATACAATTCGAGAGAGCGTTTATCTCGTCCAAGTCACACCTCTATTCGAGGTTATAAAATGGACGATTGCAATAATAATACCCAACAAGGAGTCGGGATCGAATCGAGAGGGGAATTAGTAGTATATATTTGGATAGGGCACGTGAAGTATCTAGATTGCACTTCCACGAATATTGTTTTGCTTGTACTTCTAAAATTAAGCTAAGGTTTACAACTCTAAGATATAAAACTAGAGAATATTGTTTTTGGATGTTTTTTAAATATATAAAAAGGCCTAGGGCTATGACCTTCACCTAGGTGTTTGCCTAACAGTTTGTAAACTATAAAGATTGTTTTGCTAGTCGGGGTGTATTATAGCAATAAACACTCAAATACCCACTAAATACCTCTCTGTATAAGAGTGATTTTGCCCAATTTGGATTTCTCAAGTCCAAATGGGTATTGAACAAAATAGTTGATAAAATGCTCGAGTCGGATTTTACTATCTCTAGGTTCAACCCCTTAATTGAGACTATCAATCTCTTGATTTCATACCAAATTCTTGTTAGCCAAGTTTTCCTAGACTAAGTCTCTCTTTCTCAAGAAGAGACCAAGTCAAATAGGCATGAACTAATGGTTGCAACCATTAATTCTACAATTATAAGTAAGAACAAGGCTAAATAATAAATACTCAACCATAAACATGTCATAAATCAAACACCCATTAGGTTTACACACTAGGGTTGGGTCACATCTCTAGCTAAAAATCTAGCTACTCATAATGGGTAAAGAAGAAAATAAAGAAGAAAGATGATAAAACTCAAATTGCAAGTTTAAAAGATCAAAACACAATGTTAAATCACCAGAGTAAGCTAAAATTTCCTAAAGAGGTAAGTAAAAATGGTTACAGAACTTTCAATATTCAATACTTGACCTAATTTCGTGAAAGTAGTCTATTTATACAAAGCAGGAATTTTCGGCCAAAAATGCCCTTTCAGAGGTTTTGCGGCCGCACAATTCCATGTGTCGTCCGTACTTCTCTTCAGATCTTGACAGGAGTTGACTTTGCGACCGCACAAATCTGGTTGCGGCTTCATCTCTCATATTTCGTGGTCCACACAATTCTTGGTGCAGCTGCACAAGGCTCTTTTGCGGACCGCACATTTCCTGAGTGCGGTCGCATAACTGATTTCTGCGGTTGCACAATTATTGTGCGGACCGCATTTCTTTTAGCTTGAAATGAGACTCTCTAAACTTTGGCTCTTGCGTAGCTTCTGCAGACGCACAATAATTGTGCGGTCCGCACTTTGCACTGGGACTCTGTTGATTTCCTTCGCATTTTGCGGCCGTAGATAAAAATATGCGTCCGCACTTGAGCACAAATCACTTCTTCTTGAGTTGGATTTCATCGTAATGGCTCATTTTCTAATACTCCTGCAATTAAGCATATTTCATCAGTTTTTGGGAATACAATTAAGCACTTTTGGACTAAAAACGAACGCTAAAAGGCGCTAATAACTAGTCAAAATCCCCACTTATCAAGGGTCCATGTTTATCGAGGGACTCCACCCCAGTACCAGGCTTAGCATGGCCCGAGAGTTGGAGATGGATATTTTGCACCAGTAGATTGTGAGTATTGCTAGGAGATTGGAGGGTATGCTTGCTCGGGAGAGAGAGGAGAGGGAGGCCAAGAGGTATCGAGAGTCTGGCACTTATAGTGGTACTCGTGTACCCACTGCAGTTCGTCATGGTAAGGGCTACGTGAGTCGCCCCGTTCATTCAGCACTTCCAGCCTCCAGTGATATTCCGGCCCTTTCTAGGCCCCAGGAGCCTTATTATGCACCGCCAGTATCTAGTGCACCTCCTGCACAGGGTGCTTTTAGCGGCCAGTCCAACTGACCTGGCCCGAGCCAGCCACAACAGCGACGCCCTTCGAGAGCTTGTTTTGAGTGTGGTGACACTCTCCATATGGTGAGGGATTGCCCTAGACTTAGGAGGGGTGCACCTCCACAAACTTCTTAGGCACCGCGTGCTCCACTGGGTCCTCAAGCTATGATTACATCACAATCTACCACTCCACCTGCTCAGCCAGCTCGAGGTGGAGGTCGAGGAGGTAGAGGTCCCCTTAAAGAGGGAGGCCAGGCCAGGTATTATGCTTTTCCTGTTCGTACAAAGGCAGTTGCTTCCGACTCTATCATTACAAGCATTTTTCTGGTTTTTCATAGAGATGCCCCGATTTTATTTGATCCAGGCTTCACTTATTCCTATGTGTCATCTTATTTGCCCCGTATTTGGGTGTATCTCGTGATTCTTTGAGTTCTCATGTTTATGTGTCTACACTTGTGGGAGATTCTATTGTTGTTGACCGTGTGTATTGGTCGTGTTTGGTTATTCTTAGTGGTTTTGAGACCAGAGCCGACTTATTATTGCTCAGTATGGTAGAGTTTGGTACTTTTTGGCCATGGGTTGGTTGTCGCCCCATTATGCTATTCTTGATTGTCACACCAAGACTATGACGCTGACTATGCCAGGCTTACCGCGGTTAGAGTGGAGAGGTACCTTAGAGTATACTCCCAGTAGAGTTATTTCATTTCTTAAAGCTCAACGGATGGTTGAGAAGGGGTGTGACGCGTATCTAGCTTATGTGAGAGATGTCAGTATTGGTGCCCCTATAGTTGAGTCAGTTACAGTAGTGAGTGATTTTCCATATGTGATTCCAGCTGATCTTCCGGGTGTGCCGCCCGATAGAGATATCGACTTCGGTATTGTTTTGCTGCCGGGAACTCAACCCATCTCTATTCCTCCATATCGTATGGCTCCTCTTGAATCGAAGGGGTCGAAGGAGCAGTTACAGGAGTTGCTCGATAAGGACTTCATTCGGTTCAGTGTGTCCCCTTGGGTTTGGGGGGGGGGGGGAATGGGTCTGATTTATTAAGAAGGGTGGTCCAATTAATTAATTATAGGTAGATTTTCTGCATAAATTACATGTGTCATTTTTTGATTTGTTAGTTTGCTATGTCATCCGTGAGTGTAACTCACACATGAGATCTATCGGCCACGTGTGTGCATAAGATCAAACTAGAAATAATTGAGGTGTTTATTTGGTAAATGAGTCTGTCTTGATTTGTATGGATAACTTAAATGGGCCATTTATGTATTTCGACTATGTAAAATATATAATCAAGAGTGGCAAAAGGGAAAAAATACATAGGTTTTAAAACATGTAATGATTCAGATAATTAAGCCAAGTGTAACTTGTAAAGCGACCGTGCGAGAATCACGGAGGGAGTGCCTCATATCTTCTCTCGAATTAACAGAATTCATTACCAGGTCTTTTGTGTTTCGCAGACCATAAAAAGAGTCATAGTTTCCTTGAATTGAGATTTAAAATAAATTGGTGACTTGAAACACCTTAATCTCTTAATAACAAATAAAATCAATCCCTTTTCAAATAATGTCTTTTAAAATGAAAAAACTCTTTTCTTTCCACAACCCAGGAAAAAAGGAGGTGTGACACCCATATATCAAAATTATATAAAGCATTTGAATACTTTTGTGGGGCAACTTTTTCTTTAATCAAGTGAACTAAATAGAATATCATTTTAAAGAGCTTAATATATTTTAAAATTTATTTAATAACTCAAACATATTATTTGATAATATTTATATATATAAATTTTAAAAGTTTATACTCATTGATATAAGTTACACGCATACTGGACGTAGCGTAATACTAGTCTCACTGAATGGAGGTGAGAGTCATGCACTACCGAACTACCACGTGGATTTTTTGGTGTGCGAGTTTTTTTTATAAATAAAATATATTTTATTCGTTATTATATTTATTACTTTTTGGACTATTTATTCATACCAATTACATAATATAGAATAAATTCATTATTTAGGCTAAAACTTTTTTTTATTTGGTTAAGTAATAAACTTTCGCCCAAATGTTTTACGAATTTTGTCCAAAAAAGAAGCAATACACTTAACACAAATAATTATTTCACCTAAAAAACAAATACACATTTGAACTCTACAATTATAGATAACGCCTTTTTATTTGGCTAGAATTTTAGTGAAGCTCTAGCCAAATTTCCTTTTACAGATTCGACCAAAACAAAAAAAAGCTAGAATAAATAAATATTTATCCCAAGAAGAAAATAAAAAATACATGGTTACAATAACAACAACCCAGCAAGATCCCGTCAGTAGGCTCTGGAGAAAGTAGAGTGTACGCAGACCTTACCCCTACCTCAGAGGGGGTAGAGAGGTTGTTTCCCAGAGACCCTCGGCTCTTAGACAATAGATATGTGACAACAAAACCCGAAAATAATACCAGCAGCGCGAGAACAACAAATAAATGAAAAAGCAGTAACACAAATATTATGCAAAAGTGTGAAACCCAACATAAATCGCTAACATTACTAGACAAAATAATATCATACTCGTCGGTACAAAGAGAAAAACCGGGACAAAGAGGAAAACCGCTCGACTACCCTTTAACCTACAACCTTAATGCTCGTTATCCACACCTTCATATCAAAAGTCATGTCTTCGGAGATCAATACATGATTGAAATTTTGATTAACCTTTTTTTATTTGGTTAAACATATTGGAGCTCCAAATACCTTTTATGCATTTGGCCCAAAAAAGAAGAAATAACTTGCTAGAACAAAATAATGAATTATTTATATATATATATATATATATATATATATATATATTAAAATAAGCAAGAAAAATACACAATTTGAATAAATAAATTATGAAAAAATACCTACTTGAAAGTTGATTTTAATTTTTTTTGGCTCTCATACGAGCATAAATTGGCATCCACGAGAGGTTAAAGTTATCAAACTATTAAGTTCATATAAGGTAATCAGAAAGAAAAATAATTCAGATATTTTTTTATTTTCTATTATATAGAAAAGCCACAGGGTTCGACCTAAGGCTGGTAGGTGGGCCGGACCCGGGGGCCAAACGGACTAGCGGGCTAAACGGGTCGGCCCGTGGGGGGTCCGGCTTGGGGGGCTTTAGGCCCGTGGGGGGCCGGGTCTTCATTTTGGACACGTGAGCCCGGGCATGTTTAACCCGGGCTCGGCAGGCGGGCCTGGGCCGGGCCAAGCGGTAAAAATTCCTAAAAAAAACGGCCAGCTTTTTAAAATCTAGCCGTTTGAGCCTCAAAAGAGCCGTTTGAAAAGTTTAAAAAAAAGCCAAATGGCCCCCAAACTTTTTATAATTACACTTTTTCCCTTTTCTCAACTATAAATACCCCCTCATTATTTTATTTTTACTCACAAAATCATCAATCTCTCTCTAATTTTCTTCTATTATTGCTTACTTTATTATTGCAAATTGTGAAAAATTGTGAAGTTGGTGAATTGAAGTATTCAAAGTCTTCAAGTCTTCAACATTATACAATTTTCAAGAAGTTGTTCGTCAATTCGGTAAACTCGTTCCAACTCTTAAGTTTTAATATTATAGTTTTGTTTGTTTAATTTATTTTCCTTATAATTAATATGGACTTTTCTTTGAAAAACATGTTTGGTCGTAAGGGTAAGGGTANGGTAAGGGAAAATCTAAAATTGGTGAATCTAGTAGGCAAGCTACTACTACTCCCCCGGCTCCCGACGTAGACATGTTACCCGTCCTCCCCCACCTATTATTCTTGATAGTGATAACCCTTGTTTTCAATTTACCGATAGTCAGTTTATACATGATCTTACACCAGGTTCACAATTAAATGATGAACATATGAATTCTCTTTATGGTAATCCACCTATCTATGAAAATGATGAGGAAAATGATGATTTAGATGAAACTCAACCCGATTTAGATGATACAGCTACTAGTCCTGTTATTAACCAAACTGATAATAATCCAAATGATGCCCCGGATGACCCTCTTGTAGTAACCCCTACTTTTAATAGATAACGTGGTAAACGGGCCGAAACATCTCTTGTTTGGCATTTTTTACTCGTAAGTGTAAAACTTGTGGCCTCTTGATGTCTCATAAATTTAATGACCATCGTGGGGGTACGGGTAGTTAGGGTAGACACATACTGAAACACCCTGATGCTAAAATTAAATTTCAACAAATGAAAGCTCAGCAAGAGGGGACAAGTGTAGGTACTCAGGTTAACCCTAGTACCGGGTCAAATCTAGTTCAACCGGGAACTAACACTGTTATCGGTGGCATTTTATATTACGATCCAAATAAAGATCGTGAAGAATTGGCAAAAATGGTTACTGTTATGTGCTTACCATATAGTTTTCCCTCTAACCCTCACTTTGTCCATTATATTAGAAGAATTTTTAATCCTACTTATAAAGGATGGCCTCGCACAACCGTAAAGTCAGATATTTATAAATATAAACATGAATATGAACAATATTTGCGCTATTTATTTACTCATACTAGTAATCGCATATCTAATACTACAGATATTGGTAAGAGTAGTAATGACCATGATTATTTAACTGTTACCACTCATTGGGTTGATGAGGAATGGATAATGCAAAAGCGCATTATTGCTTATAGAATAATTACTTCTAGTCACACGGGTAAGTTTATTGCTAAGACAGTTCATGATATTTGTAGATATTTTTGCATTACAGATAAAATAATGGCAGTTTCAATGGATAATTCTTCTAGTAACACTAATGCTATAGGCTATCTTACAACTACACTAAGTCCTGCATTTAGTAATATTTTCCATGTTAGTTGTATTTGTCATATTTATCATTTAATCGTCGGTGATGGTTTGAAAACTTTAAATGCTGAAATTGCAAAGGTTAAATTAGGAGGTCCTCACTATTGGTATAATACTATTTATAATGCTTTACCTCTTTCACCTGAGGAATTTGGTACACTTAAAAATAAAAAAGAGTCGATTAAAATAAATGCTCAAACAATTTATAATGCTTATCAAGTAGCATTAGATCATGCTAGACCAAATGTTCCAACTCCTACCTCGTCTAGCTCACAGGTTCCTAAAAGATCTGCGGGGCTAAAAGCACTTAGTTCTTGGACAGGGTTCAGGGGTTCTCAAGGTGATAATATTGGTGATAGTTCACAACTAAATGAGCTTTCAAGTTTATTTGTCGCAGGGACTTGAATCAAAGAATCCAGACGGCACCTTCAATGTTTTGGAATGGTGGAAGGACAAAGAAAAATGCTTTCCGGTTCTTTCAAGGATGGCTCGAGATATTTTAAGTATTCAAGCTTCAACAGTGGCTTCGGAGAGCACTTTCAGCCAAACGAGACTTCAAATCGGTGATCATAGAGCGTCTATGAGGGAGAGCTTAGAAAAATCAGTACTCTTCAGAGATTGGATCCGGTCGGAAAGAAGAAATTTTAGACTTGCTAATCACAACCGGATATATACGAAGCTTTTGAAGAAATGCTAGCGGAACTTGCGGAGGATGCTGCTTCGCCCGGAAGCGGTG
>ML256484.1:33185-63893 GCA_005239495.1 Nicotiana undulata | reverse complement strand
GAAAAAAGAATGAATAACATCTATGTCATAGACTTATCCACACTGTCTGAAAATGAACTCACTTGCTTAAGTGTGTTGGACGGTGATCCCCCCTTGTGGTCATGCGAGTCTAAATCAGCTAAACAAATTAGTCTCTAAGGACTTAGTGGTAGGGCTTCCTAACATTAAGTTCAAGGAAGACAAAGTTTGTGAGGCATGTGCAAGGGGGATCAAGTAAGATCCTCATTCAAAAGCAAGAAAATGGTAAGTACCACTAGGACGTTGGAACTGGTTCATATGGACTTGTGTGGTCTTATGAGAACTCTGAGCAGAGGTGGTAAGAAATATGTGATGGTTCTAGTTGATGATTACTCAAGGTTCACTTGGACCTTATTTCTGACATCTAAAGATGAAACATTTGATATGTTCACGTCATTTGTTAGAAAAACTCAAAAACAATTAGGAAATCAACTAGCATCAATAAGATCTGATCATGGTACTGAATTTAAGAATGCAAAGATTGCTGAATTCTGTGATGAACATTGTATAAATCACAACTTTTCCGCCCCTAGAACACCACAGTAAATGTGGTTGTTGAAAGAAAGAACAAAACTCTTGAAGATATGTCTAGAACCATGCTTATTTCTAGCAAACTACCCCATAGCTTCTGGGCAGAAGCAATAAACACTGTGTGCTACATAATAAATAGATGCATGACCAGACCAATGGTATAAAAAACTCCTTATGTATTACTTAAAGGGAAAAAGCCCAACATATCCCACCTTAGGGCTTTTGTATGCAAGTGCTTTGTGCACAACAATGGCAAAGATTCCCTAGGTAAATTTGATCGCAGAAGTGATGAGGGAGTATTCTTGGGATATTCATCACATAGCAAAGCTTATAAAGTATATAATCACAGAACTATATGTGTAGAAGAGAGTGTGCATGTTGTCTTTGATGAAACTAACACTCTTTTTGAGATACAGGAACCAGAAGATGAGGAGCTTGGATTGGTCAGAAGCAGTGAACAAATTTAAGCAAATATGGAAGATGGAACAGGTGATGGATGATCACGCCTCACCCATACTACTATATAAATAGGAAGGCAAGGATCATGTAGCTTTTACCCGAATGATCGGGATCGAATCCACAGGGAGTCTATAATGGGAGTGAGTGTCCAAGTAATCTAGAAGGGTCGAGTGTTTCTAATTGCACTTCTAAACATTTGCTTGGTTTGAGCTATGCTAATTATATTATATTGATTGTATGCTAAGTAATGGCTATATTGTTTTTGGTGTTGTTTTTTGATGATGATAAAGGCACTAGGGTCGTGACCTTTGCCTAGGTGGACACATAACGGATTTCAATTCTAAGGTCGGGATATTGATTTGGGATACAACTATAACCAATGCACGAACATACCCATTCTACACCTCTCGGTAGTTTGATGGATTTGCCCTAATTACCTCTCTCGAGGCCAATTGGGTGTCAATTAATCAAGCAATTGAGGTTTAAGTAGGGTATTACTCTCTTGAGTTTTAACCCGTTAATTAGGGCTCAAGTAGGGTTTTATCATTTTTGGGTTTAACCCAATTGATTAGGACTACCAATCTCTTGAAAATGCCCTAATTTCCTATTAGGCTGATTTTCTAGACTCAAGTCCTCTTTCTCAAGACGGAACCAAGTCATGGAAAGGCTAATTAGTGTTTGCAACCACTAATTATGGGAATAAAAACCCTCAATTAGCCTAAATAGCCAACACCCATTAATTTCCCAACCTTAATTTCAAAAACCCATTATATACCCACACTATGGTTGAGCCACAACCCTAGCTAATGGGTCTAGCTACTCATAATCAAAGATAGAAACAATGATAGAGAAGAAAGAGAACCCATTAATTGATTCTTAACAAAGATATTGAAGATTCAATGTTAAAAATACAATAATAAAGCTAAAAAGATGAAAACTCAAAAGTATTCACGTGCTCCTACTTCATAAATTACCAGATATCTAAAGAAATTACAAAATAAGCTATTTATAGTCTGCCAGAATTTTAGACAAAATGGCCACTGCGGGGCCACCGCGGACCGCGAAAACATGACCACGGTCCGCGAAAGGCAACTGGGCGTTTAACCACTGGGCTTCTGAAAATGCTCGACCGCGGACCGCGAAATATGGACCGCGACCGCGGTGAGCTATGCCTTGAATTCCACCTCTCTGAAGTTGACCGCGAAATGAGGACCGCAGACCGCGAACCGCGAAATGAGGACCGCGGCCGCGATGAGCTGACCTAAGAAATCCGCCTCTCTGAATCATGTCATCGCGGATCGCGAAACAAGGACCGCAACCGCGGTGGCTTTTTTACTTGATTAGTTTTTGTTGTCCTTGGTGCTTGTGACGGATTCACTCCTGTTTTGAGCCTATTTTTGACTGAATGTCATAATTTCTGGTTCAATCCTGCATCAAGCACAACATATAAATTTTCGGGGCTACTTTGTATATAATTATAACCAAAACTTAGGTCTAGAAGAACGGAAAACAAGGCAAAAATCCAAGCTATCAACTCGCCCAAACTTAAGCTCTTGCTTGTTCTCAAGCGAACAAAATAAGCCCCACCCCTATGGTAGCTTCCAAGAAAATTTGGCTGTCCTAATGTTGACCTCAATTAGCATCAATTGGGACTAACCATAGCCCTTAATGCACATGCATCATTGACAATGTTTGAACCTTTTAAAACCATAGTTTCAAGTGTGATACAAGAGCTTCGAGGGTTGTTCCAACTCATCAGTGAGACTCTAACTACCATCTCGGTCAGTGTTGATCCCAGACTCTTATTCTGCGACTTTCCCTAAGCACCTCACCTTTTATAATAATAATGCTCAGAACGAGAAATATACGAAATCGCTCATCTCTCATCAAAGAAAAAGTCCCAAGTCCGTCTCAAAGTACCATAGGCTTGCCCTTTGTGTAAATCACCACTAATATAGGCTTCACTCGACTTGAGATCATACACGGCTTTTGTGGAAACATGATGAAGGCTGTTGGTTAAGGGTAGGAAGTATTTGGTCAGAGTGAGTTCTATCTTTCCTTAATCACTTCATTTTTAACTGTTCTCACATTTCCTTGACCCTTTGAGTCATTTTATCTTTGTGCAGGGTAGGAGAGACACACTGTCACGCCTTTTTGTTCATTCTAGCCACTTTTCTTCCTTTTATGCAATCCAAAACTTTTGTAACACTTTTTCATCAATTCCCTTTATTTCTTCTTTTTGTTCATTCTTTTCTTTTCTTTCTTTTTTATTTGCCCCCCCCCCCCTTTTTTTTCTTTTCTTTTGTGCCTTCTTTTTCACTTCATCGCATCCCTCGTCTCTCCCCCAAACTTATGCTTTTTGCCTAGCGCCAAGGAAAGATCGGGTGCCAAGAGAGGGTAACAGAATGGTTGAAGGCTTGTAGCTTGGTTTTTGAAAGAAAGGGTTTAAAGCTCAAAAGGGTTGACTAGGGAATTTGTCTTTGGAAGGCCATGGAAGTTTTTTAATGCGTTGTTAAAGCCAAGGAAGGCCTATAGTCACTTCTCAAGTCAAATTGCACCTAGAATTTCGCCTAGACAACACTCAGGGCAAGTTATAGACTAGTGGCACGGGACTTGGACTTGCAATTTCGAATTTCTCACCCCTCAATGCTAGGGGATTGCTGCAGAAACCGATTCGAGGGCCCACAACGACCTTAGTCGTGTTTTGAGTAGCAACATGGTCCCCAATGACCACCCGATGATTATCGGCCAACACAAGAGTCTCAAGATCGTCACTATCACCATCCTAAACACAACGATTTGTCTTTGACCATGGGATCGAAGGCAACTGTGTTAGGCCCATGTGAAGCTTTTCTCGAGGCACCGTTATTCATTCACTAGAAAAAGGAAAAAGAAGAAAAAACCAGACCAAAAAGAGAAAAACAGACTCAAACCCTTAAGAAGGTTGTCGCATAATCCATCCTTGGGAAGAGCCACCCGGTTCACACAAATTCTACCTTTGAAAAGAACCGTGGCATTAAGAAAACCAAAGGTTTATTGCTCACGCGAAATTCAAAACAAGAAGCTAAGAAAGAAAATAAGAAGCTATAAAATCGAAAAAGTGCGTAAAATAACATGCATGGGATAAAATGAATATGTACATGAGGGGAATTAGACGAATATACATAGGGGATGAATATTTAAAATGAAGAGTTAACTTATACATACCAAAAAGTAATACGTTATAAAAGTACTAGGATAGTAAACTTATTTACAAGCAAAAATGGAAAATAAAACATAAGGAAACGAAAGAAAAATTGTCTGCATTATACAACCCGTTATCATTAAATGAAATGCCTATAGGGCCACTCCCCCAACTAAGATATAGCATTGTCCCCAATGCTATGTATCAAAAAGAGTGCACAAAAATATGGGAGAGAGATAGAGAGTAAAGAAAACTCCCTATTGGCCCTCGGCCTGCTGTTGTCCATGTTGTTGTGTCTGAGATGGTATAGGGTCTGCCTGTGCTTGGGACTGTGATGGGGCTCGGTCTGCTGGTGCCTGTGGTGGAGCTCCGGTGGTCTGGGCCTCCTGGCTCTGGGCTTGTATCTGCTCGTAAGCATGACTATGTGTGGGAGGGTCTGCCAGCACAAATCTAATGCCCTTTGTATGGGGCATGACCTTCCTCTTCTTCGTTGGCGTCCCCCGCTCTTCCTCCTGCACTGGCTGCTGCCCTAGATGCTACTCTATGGGGTCTTCTAGTAACATCTCTAGAGGTATCTGATCCCCCTTGAGCTTGTCCACCTCTTTCCTCAATTCAGCCACCGACTCCTTTGAAGCACAAGTCTTCTGCAGCTTTTTTGTTTCCTTTGCCAGCTTTGACAATGCGGTCTCATGTTTTCCCACCGCCTCCAAGATCTTCCTCTGGTTCTCCAAAATCTCCTTTAGTGCGTCCTCAACGGACTGTGGTACCAGTGGTGGGGGAGGAGTAGCTGGGGCTGCCACAGACGTAAAGATTGCAAACAACTTTGTAGTCGCTGACTGCATCCAGTTGTTGATGCTTGTCAATGTCTGATTGAGCCTGTGGAAAGTCATAGGATAGGCTCTTGTGGAGGGAATTTCTGGACCGGTGGAGGTAGAAGGACTTGGAGCCTCCTCTGGAATAGTCGGTTGGGGGAGAGATGATTCCACCACCACTACTGGCTCTTCAGACTGGCCAGTGGAGGCAACGAACTTACCCTTGGACTTCTTCTTGGGGTTGTCATCATCCAGCAAATCATACCAAGAAAAGGTTGCTTTGAGCTTGACTTTTGTGTCAAAGCGCTTCTTGGTCACCCCTTGGTATTCACAGTACATAGTCAGATAATGAGAAAAAGGGTAAGATGTATCACCTTGTCTGACGACCCGGCTGATGACCTCGGACATAACATTCCCCACATTGATGGGGTACCCAGCCATAATAGAAGCAACCAACACAGATCGACTGAGGGGAAGTGTGGTTTCATGGTGTGTTGGATCCAGCCTGCAGCACACAAAAGTCTCCCACCCCTTAGCTTCAAAATTAAGGGTCTTCTTGGAAATAGTCTTCCCAGCAAGTAGCCAATCCGGAGTCTCCCCGTGCCTAGACAAGTGCATAGCTAACCAATTCCGAGCTGCATCCTTTTCTGCAAGCTTCTCCCGGTATAAAGAGTCATCCACATCGTCCATCTCCAAATATTCATTAATAGATTTCCCATCAAACGCACTGTCAAGTTTCATACTTTGGATGCCTTTGAGTCCTTTTCAAGGAATATCAAGTTGGTGTAGAACTCTTTCACAATATACTCATTTGTTTCCGAGAGGAACTCATTGAAGTAGAGTCAACCTTTCCGTTCCCTGAACTGCCGCTTCACCTCGGGGTTGTGGGACGCCAACTCCTTGAGTGAGAATGTTCACTCCAGTATGAGCGAACGTGTGGTCCACAACTCTCTGAACCTATGAAAAGCCGTCTCACTGACAAACCGGTATTTCCAAACATCCGGGTTCCGAGTACGCTCGACCCCCTCAACCGCTGGTGCATCCCCATCATCCTCACTTGAGTGCTCCCTAGATAGGGAGGTTGTAGGAGAAGTAGAGTGTGAATGGCCACTAGAGGATGATTCAGCTGCTTGAGCTGGGGCTGGGGGAGAGGAGGCAGGTTCAAAAGGAGATGACTGCGATGAGGTCCCCTCCGATGATGCATACTCACTCCCCGATGGTGAAGCGGGGGAGTCTCTAACATGAGTAACCCGCTGGGATGATTGAGGAGGAATGGTGACTTTTGAGGGTTGTCTAGGTGCCCCCGGGCCTCTCCCCCTTTGAGGATCTCCTCGACCAATTTGTTTTCGCCCACCGCCTCGTGATTGAACCATTGGCTGCAAAGTAAGCACATGTGAACATGGTTAGTATCAAAAAACACTGTTGCACAAACACTTACAGTTGAACTTAAGGACCAGATGTTCAGTTGAAAGGCCACCGCGGACCGCGAAAAACCAATCGCGGACCGCGGTGGGTAACCCCTGAAGAACGTAAGTCTCTGAACCTTCACACCACGGACCGCGAAAACATGACTGCGGTCACGGTGCTTCAGGATTAGAGAGCTGAGTTATTGAATAACAGGGAATGCGGACCGCGAAACATCGACCGCGGTCCGCAAAGATCATGTAAGGGTTGCATCACACAGGCACCGCAGTCCACGAAACATGGACTGCGGACCGCGAAAATAACAATTGTCATAGGGTTTTCAAACTTTTATCATTTCCATGCCCAAATGTTCATTTAGTTAATCTCTACATGTTTAATCAGTGTAATTGTATTCTAAAGGGTCTAAAATGAACATTTTGGACTATCCCTAACATTTTTAAAGCCTAAAGATGAAAAATTAAGAAAAAGAAGAGAAAACTCTATCAATTAATGAGGAAAATAAATAAATTAAGAAGTTAATTAATCACAATTACACTTACTAGATGCTTGGATGATGATTTGAATGAGTGCAATGCAGTTCAGTGGATGTAAGATAAAGACACAGTCCAAGGATGCTCAGAGAAATTGAAGTGCGCAAAGTAAGAAATGAAACCCTAAATGCCTATTTATAGAGAGGAGTTGGGGACCACCCATCTTACCTACCGCGGACTGCGAAAAATCGACCGCGGTCAGTCACTTATGCTGGGCTCAGGCAACGAGTCACCGCGGTCCGCGAAAAATCGGCCGCGGCGAGGCATGTTCAGAGAGGCACTCTGCAGTAACTTGTCTTCGCAGACCGCGAAAAGATGACCGCGGCCGCGAAGCAAGGTTTAGAGACCTGTTTTTCTATACTTAGCCAAATTTCCCATGTCAAAATCATCCTACAACATCCAAAAACCAATTAGTGCAAAAATGAATCCTATTCTACCAAGGAAAACAAAAGAAAACAAAAATAAAGACACATGGGTTGCCTCCCACCTAATTTAACGTCGCGGCATGACGCATGTTACCAAGATCATTTCAAATGAAGAAGTGCCACCACGTGGCTGTCATCAACCTTGCCAAGATGGTTCTTGACCCGGTGACCATTTACTCTGAAAACTTCACCACTTTTGTTCATGAGGTCAAGAGCCCAAACGGAGTAACAAATATAGCACTTCAAAAGGTCCGCTCCATTTGGATTTGAGTTTTCCTGGGAATAACCTCAACCGAGAATTGAACAATAATACCAGATCTCCAATATTTAACTCTTTACCTAGAGCATATTTGTCATGTAGGTACTTCATTTTGTCCTTATACAAGGACGAACTGGAGTACGAATGGAATCTAAACTTATCCAACTCATTCAATTGCTCCACCCGAAGATTTGCAGCTACATCCCATTCAAAATTCAACTTTTTCAAGGCCCACATAGCCTTGTGCTCCAATTCCACCGGAAGGTGGAAAGCTTTTCCGAAGACCAAACGATACGGGGACATCCCAATTGGGGTCTTGTAAGCAGTTCGGTAAGCCCAAAGAGCATCATCTAATTTCTTGGCCCAGTCGATCCTATTGGCATTGACTGTTTTGGATAAAGTGCTCTTTATCTCCCTGTTAGATACTTCAACTTGGCCACTAGCCTGAGGGTGGTACGGGGTAGTGACTTTATGATTGACCCCATACTTGGAAAGTAAGGAGTCGAAGGCTTTATTGCAAAAATGTGACCCCCCGTCACTGATGATGGCTCGTGGAGTGCCAAACCTAGTAAAGATATTCTTCTTTTGAGAAAGGCTATCACACTTCATTATTTGGTAAGGCCACGACCTCCACCAACTTAGACAGATAATCAACTGCTACCAAGATGTGTGTGTTCCCACATGAACTCACAAATGGCCCCATGAAGTCGATGCCCCAAACGTCAAAGATATCCATTTCAAGAATTGAATTTAGAGGCATCTCGTCCTTCTTGGAAATTCCCTCGGCTCTTTAGCATTCATCACACCTTTTTACTAGATCGCTAGCATCCTTATACAAAGTGGGCCAAAAGAACCCACAACTAAGCACTTTAGAGGCCGTTCTTGCCCCTCCATGATGACCACCATACGGTGAGGAGTAGCAAGACTCAAGGACAGCTAGTTTCTCTTCTTCCGGTACACATCTCCGGATTACCCCGTCGGTGCAAATCTTGAATAGATAAGGCTCGTCCCAATAGAAATCTAAGCTGTCCCTTCTAAGCTTCTTCCTTTGGTTCGAAGAGAGCTCACAAGGGACAACTCCAGTGATGAGGTAATTAGCAATATCCGCAAACCATGCATCTCTTGCATTTACATTGAAAGGAGTTGTTCATCCGGGAAACTGTCGTTGATCTCAAGTCCGTCACAAGGACATCCTTGTTCCTCCAACCGGGACAAATGATCGGCTACTTGATTCTCACTCCCTTTTCGGTCCACGATCTATAATCAAACTCTTGTAGTAGCAACACCCAACACATGAGCCTTGCCTTGGAATCCTTCTTGGTCATGAGGTACCGGAGTGCCGCATGGTCAGTGTGAACTATGACCTTGGCATCCATCAAGTAAGGGCGAAATTTCTCCATGGCAAAGACTATAGCTAGAAGCTCCTTCTCTGTGACTGTGTAGTTCATTTGGGCCGAATTCATTGTCTTGCTGGCATAATAGATTGGATGAAAAACTTTGTTCACCCTTTGTCCAAGCACAACACCCACGACAACATCGCTTGAATCACACATAAGTCCAAAGGGTGCATTCCAATCTGGCACCGTGATGATGGGAGTAGTAGTGAGCTTGTGTTTTAAGAGTTCAAAAGCATGCATACAATGCTCATAAAAAATGAATTTAGCATCCTTCTCAAGCAACTTGCATAATGGGTTCAACACCTTAGAGAAGTCTTTGATAAAGCGCCAGTAAAAACCGGCATGACCAAGGAAATTCCGGACTCCTCTCACTGAAGTAGGTGGTGGCAACTTTGAAATAACCTCTATCTTTGCTTTTTCGACCTCAATGCCATTTCTTGAAATCTTATGGCCCAACACGATTCCCTCTTCCACCATAAAGTGGCATTTTTCCCAATTCAAGACCAAATTCGTTTCTTCACACCGAGCAAGGACCCTATCAAGATTACCCAAGCATTCGTCGAAAGAATCCCCGACGACACTAAAGTCGTCCATAAACACTTCAAGAAAGTCCTCCACCATGTCGGTGAAGATTTCCATCATACACCTTTGGAAAGTGGCCGGGGCGTTGCAATGCCTGAATGGCATACGAGCAAAGGCAAAAGTGCCATATGGGCAAGTAAAAGTAGTCTTCTCTTGATCCTCCGGGGCGATCAAAATTTGATTATATCCAGAATACCCGTCGAGAAAACAATAGAAGGCCCGACCCGCGAGCCTATCCAACATTTGATCAAGGAATGGTAGAGGAAAATGGTCTTTGCGGGTCACCTTGTTGAGCTTGCGGTAGTCCATACACACCCACCATCCGGTAACCGTTCTTGTGGGGATGAGCTCATATTTTTCATTTTTGATCACCGTCATACCACCCTTTTACGGAGCGCATTGGACCGAAGAGATCCAAGCGCTATCCAAAATTGGATAGACAACTCCCGCATCGAGCCATTTTATAATCTCCTTCTTC
Source organism: Nicotiana undulata (assembly GCA_005239495.1). Classification (NCBI taxonomy): domain Eukaryota; kingdom Viridiplantae; phylum Streptophyta; class Magnoliopsida; order Solanales; family Solanaceae; genus Nicotiana; species Nicotiana undulata. The sequence goes on along the minus strand of ML256484.1, from coordinate 53,793 downwards.
ACTACCTCTTGCATAGCTTCATCGAGTCTTATTTGATGTTCCACGGAGGGTTTGGACCCATCCTCCAATATAATTTTGTGCATGCAAAAGGCGGGGCTAATACCCTGAATATCCGCCAAAGTCCACCCGATTGCTTTCTTCCTCCTCCTTAGCACTTTCAAAGTTGAATCTACCTGCACTTGGGTTAAGTAAGAGGAAAGCATAACGGGTAAAGTACATGAGGGGACAAGATATTCATACTTGAGATAGGAAGGAATTGGCTTCAACTCCAGATTCGGAGGTTCTTCAATGGAGGGCTTTGTTGGTGGAGTCTTCCGGTTCTCCAAGTCCAATGACAATTTTCTTGGAGCATAAGAATAAGACCCCATGCCTTGAAGGGCATGGGTGCTTTCAATCATACCATCCACCACAGAGTCTTCATGACTCAGTAGGTCCAACTCCACAGGGTCATCAATATGGATCATAGCACTAGCATCATCAATAATAACCTAAGACACGAGGTCCATAAAAGAGCAAACCTCAGTACTGTTGGGCTGATTCATAGATTTGCATACATGAAAGACCACTTTCTCATTACCTACTCTGAATGTGAGTTCACCAGCTTCAACATCAACCAAGGCCTTCCCGGTGGCAAGGAAAGGCCTTCCCAAGATAATGGGGACCTCAAAATCAACCTCACAGTCAAGGATGACAAAATCTGCTGGCAATATAAACTTGTCTATTCTCACTAGCACTTTATCAATAATACCTAAGGGCCTCTTCATCGACCTATCTGCCATTTGCAAACGCATAGAGGTCGCCCTAGGTTGTCCGATTCCCAAAGTCTTAAACACAGAATACGGTATCAAATTAATACTTGCCCCAAGATCACATAGGGCTTTTGCAAAGTTTGCACTCCCAATCGTGCAAGGAATAGTAAAGGCACCTGGATCCTCAAGTTTTGGTGACATGGAGTGAACAATGCACTCACTTGGTGAGTCATCTTGATGGTCTCACACTCCATGGATCGCGTTTTAGTCACTAAGTCCTTCATGAACTTAGCGTATCCAGGCATTTGTTCCAAAGCTTCTACCAATGGTACGTTGATGGAGAGACTCTTCATCATATCAATGAAATTTTTGAACTGAGTCTCTTGCTTTTGTCTGTGCAATCTCTGAGGGTAGGGAGGAGGTGTCCTAGGCAATGGTGCCATGGCTTGTGGGGTCACCGGCTCCTGCATGTCAATAATGTGTTCCCTATACGGGTTCACATTCTTTTCCAAGTCCTCCCCATTGTCATGAATGTCAATTATTACTTCACCTTCTCTTGGCTCATCTGTCACTTGTTCCACATCAACCGGTGACTCTTCTTGAGGCATGTCTTCATCATCAACAATAATCTTCTTTTGCCCCGAAGTACTTGCTTCACCACCTTTTTCACTCCTTGTAGTCACCGCCATGGCGTGACCGGTATTGTTACTATTCCCACCCTTGGGGTTCACCACCGTATCACTCGGTAATGCACCCTTCAGGCGTGTGTTTAAGGCATGTGAGATTTGGCCCATTTGTACTTCGAGATTCCGAATAGAGGTATTGTGGGAGGCCAACTGGGCGTCTGCATCTGCACTCTTCTCCATCATCTGTTTGAACATATTTTCTATTCGACCCATATCCGAGCTTGAAGAACTTTGACCTTGAGATTGGTATGGATGAGGGTTGTTTGGTTGTTGGTACATCGGGGGCCTTTGAAAACCCGACCCCCGACTACCTTCGCCTCCCCAATTGTTGTTGTTGTTTCTTCCACTCCAATTCTCCTCGTTATTGTTCCCCCACTGCCGGTCATTATTGTTGTTCCATTGACGATCATTAGTATTGCCCCAATTCCTAGCATTGTTGTTGTTCCAGTTTCGTGGCCTTTGATTCCCCCAGCTTTGATTATTACCCTGATTTCTCCAACCTTGGTTGTTGCTTTGACTATTACCTTGCCCTTTGTAGTTGTTTGCATACATAACATCTTCATCTTGGTCATCATAACCCTCATCTTGGTCGTGACCACTGGACCCTTGATCACCTTGATCTCCACGGTTTTGCCTAGCACTCCCTCGGGGTCTCCTTTTGTTTCCTTGCATATTCACTCCCTCCATAGCATTCACTTGCTTTGGCCCTTGCAATTGTTGGAGTTGGGCTTTAGCAAGTTAGGTCATGGTTGTTGTGAGCTCGGCAATTGCTTGCCCTTGCACTTGCAGTTCCTTGTGGAGACTATTCATACCGGTCTCCCCTTGAGGCACATTTGCTCTACTTTGCCAAGCCGAAGATGTGTCGTCCATTTCATCAAGAACTTCACATGCCTCCGGGTAGGTCAACTTAATGAAATTACCTCCGGCCAATTGGTTGACCACACATTGGTTTACGGTGTTGATTCCCCGGTAGAAGGTTTGTTGTATCATAGCCTCTGTCATATCATTATTCGTACACTCCTTCACCATGGTTCTATATCGTTCCCATATCTCGTGCAATGGCTCGTTTGGCTCTTGTTTGAATGCCAAAATCTCATCACGGAGTGCCGCCATATGACTTGGGGAGAAGAACTTTGCAATAAATTTATCCGCGAGCTCGTCCCAAGTTGAGATTGAGTGATTGGGAAGACGCTCCAACCAATCTAGTGCTTTCCCTCGAAGAGAGAAGGGGAACAATCGGAGTCTAAGTGCATCCTCCGAGACGTTGGTTTGTTTACTCCCCCAACAAGTATCCACGAAGCCCTTGAGATGCTTGTAGGCATTTTGATGCGATACCCCGGTGAAATACCCTCGTTGTTCAAGGAGAGTAAGCATAACATTCATGATTTGAAAGTTCCCCGCACGAATCCTCGGCGGGACAATGGCACTTGCGTACCCCTCGTTAGGTAGGACCCAAGGGGAAGCCCTAGGAGGCAAAGGTGGGGGAGGGTCTGGAATATCATCTTGGTTGTTGGCCTCTCGACCCCTTTTTTGTGGAGGAAGTTGATTGATTTCCTCTTCCTGATTATCATATACCTCCTCCCCCGGAATCACATTTCCTAGTGGATCAGCCATTGTACCTAAGTGAATAAAACAAGGCAGTTAAAAGAAAAAATAGAAGGAAGGAAAAACACGCTACACTTCTAGTCACACCGTTAGACCCCCCGACAACGGCGCCAAAAAGTGATCACGCCTCTCCCACACTACTATATAAATAAGAAGGAAAGGACCGTGTAGCTTTTACCCGAATGGTCAGGATCGAATCCACATGGAGTCTATAATGGGAGTGAGCGTCCAAATAATCTAGAAGGGTCGAGTGTTTCTAATTGCACTTCTAAACATTTTCTAGGTTTGAGCTATGCTAATTATATTCTATTGATTGTATGCTAAGTAATGGCTATATTGTTTTTGGTGTTGTTTTTTGATGATGATAAAGGCACTATGGTTGTGACCTTTGCCTAGGTGGATACATAACGGATTTCAATTCTAAGGTCGGGATATTGATTTGGGATACAACTATAACCAATGCACGAACATACCCATTCTACACATCTCGGTAGTTTTAGTGGCTTTGCCCTAATTACCTCTCTCGAGGCCAATTGGGTGTCAATTAATCAAGCAATTGAGGTTTAGGTAGGGTATTACTCTCTTTAGGTTTAACCCGTTAATTAGCGCTCAAGTAGGATTTTACCATTTCTGGGTTTAACCCAATTGATTGGGACTACCAATTTCTTGATAATGCCCTAATTTCCTATTAGGCTAATTTTCTAGACTCAAGTCCTCTTTCTCAAGACGGACCCAAGTCATGGAAAGGCTAATTAGTGTTTGCAACCACTAATTATGGAAATAAGAACCCTCAATTAGCCGAAATATCCAACACCCATTAATTTCCCAACCTTAATTTCAAAAACTCATTATATACCCACACTAGGGTTGAGCCACAACCCTAGCTAATGTGTCTAGCTACTCATAATCAAAGATAGAAACAATGATGGAGAAGAAAGAGAACCCATTAATTGATTCTTAGCAAAGATATTGAAGATTCAATGTTAAAAGTACAATAATAAAGCTAAAAAGATGAAAACCCAAAAGTATTCACGTGCTCTCTACTTCAGAAATTACTAGACATCTAAAGAAATTACAAAATAAGCTATTTATAGTCTGCCAGAATTTCGGACAAAAATGCCCCTGCGGGGCCACTGCGGACCGCGAAAACATGACCGCGGTCTACGAAAGGCAACTGTGCGCTTAAGCACTGGGCTTCTGAAAATGCTCGACCGCGGACTGTGAAATATGGATCGCGACCGTGGTGTATGCCTTGAATTCCACCTCTCTGAAGCTGGGAACTACGTACCGTGAAATGAGGATCGCGGACTACAAATCGTGAAATGAGGACCGCGGCCGCGGTGAGCTGAACTAAGAAATCCACCTCTCTGAATCATGTCACCGCGGACCGCGAAACAAGGACCGCGGCCGCAGTGGATTTTTTACTTGATCAGGTTTTGTTGTCCTTGGTGCTTGTGCCGGATTCACTCATGTTTTGAGCCTATTTTTGACTGAATGTCATCATTTCTGGTTCAATCCTGCATCAAGCACAACCTATAAGTTTTTGTGGCTACTTTGTATATAATTATAACCAAAACTTAGGTCTAGAAGAACGGAAAACAAGGCAAAAATCCAATTTATCGATAGACCAGGTCCAACTACCCCAAGCAACATGACAGGGGTAACTCAACAACAAATTACTCTGGACCTTGGTCCTGATCCTGTTCCATAACAATAAGACACCATGGGATCATCTATAAGTGAATAATTAGTGCTCAAACCACACAGATATCAGAGTTCTCACCCTCTTGAGAACATCATAATAGATTTGACATCCGAAATCCAAACAAGAACCTCTTTGAAAAATCTGTGTGCGTTTGATGCCTTTCTATCCTTGATCGAACCAAAGAACATTGGTGAAGTCTTACAGGATGTTGACTGGGTAAATGCCATGCAAGAAGAGCTGAATCAATTTGAAAGAAGTCAAGTATGGCACTTGGTACCCAGACTACTAGACAGATCAGTAATTGGCACAAAGTGGGTCTTCAGGAACAAACTCGATGAGGATGGAACTGTTACAAGAAACAAGGCCATACTGGTTGTCCAAAGATATAGTCAAGAGGGAATTGACTATGATGAGACATTTGCTCATGTGGTAAGATTGGAGGCAATCAGACTTCTTATAGCATTTGCTGCACACATGGAATTCACTCTCCATCAGATGGATGTAAAGAGTGCTTTCCTTAATGGCTATCTAAAGGAAGAAGTATTTGTCAAACAACCTCCAAGTTTTGAAAACAAAGAGTCACGTGACCATGTATACAAACTTAACAAGGCTTTGTATGGACTCAAATTAGCAGCAAGAGCATGGTATGAGCGGCTATCAAAATTCCTGCTAGAACATGGATACAAACGAGGTAAAATTGACAGTTGATGTTTTAGACTTCAATACTACACAATAGTATAAGTTAATTGTGCAGTACCCAATTTTCGAGTGCTGTCTAATAAGAAGAACCTGGTTCTTCTTTGTGTACTACTTTCTATTATTGCGGAATAATAAAGCAGTAAAGTAAAGACACAAATTTTCATGTGGAAAACACCTGGCTCAAAAGGTGAAAAAACCACGACCTACTCCTCAGTAGGATTTGCTCAAACACTTCACTAAAAACACTGAGCCAAAACGAACTTACAAAATAAACTCTTTTGTAATCCTAGGACTAACTCTAATCCTCTTTGTATCAACTAGCCTCTAGCTAATTTCTACAGATTTCAAGCTAACTCTAACTTGAACAATGTGTACCTATTACAATTGCTTCTATGAAAGCTGAAAAGATACAATATTAAAACTCCTACTACAATCAACTAGACTCAATACATCAACAATGGGACTGTTTCTTCTAGTTGAACTGTAGCCTTCGCACAATACTTCTGCTTGCAAAATATCCTGAGAACTTTTGCTTTTCAGAACTTGATTCACTTTTGTCTTTGTGCGTCACTTCTTTCAGCAGTAATACATTGAGTATTTATAGAGTCAGTTGTTGAGTACATGGTTCAATTCTGATCCAACTCTACCTGGGTATACGAGTTCGACTATGACTCAACTTCCTTCTCTATTTCTGTCCTTGCTGAAATCAACTTCAATCTTCTTTATCAGTTTGTAACCTTTTCGTATTAGTAGACATTCTTTTAGCTCTTTGATACTCAACAATCACTGATATCTCCTATGCATGAACAATTCTTGTGACAACTGTTCCGTTCAGATGTGTGTGCTCTGATGGACCTGGTTCAACTTGTCAATCTTCAAAGCTCATTCAGTGACATGCGCCAACAAATTCCCCATTTTTGATGATGACATACTCTGTCCTTTTATCCTGTATACACTCAAACACTTTGTATAGTCTTAACCATTAATCATTGAGCACCAGGTACAATAGGTTATAAATATCACTTTTCGAAAAAACACACACCCAGCATAACACATCTTCCCCCTTTTGGAATCATCGAAAAGTTGCAAAATGATACTTACCAAATTTTTAATTCTTACTCATGGCCAAATTTAGGCAACTGCAGGTGCAAGCATGATTAATCAACAGAAGAAACCAATAATGTAAGCTAAATTAGAAATTGAGACAATTTTTAAAATCAGCAAACTGCATTGATATAATACTGCACATCAAACACCAACAGATTAAAGCAAAAACGATCAAAACATGAGCAAAACAAAAAAAGTGAAACCACAAAAGCTAGACACTATCCCAAATTGGGCACTTGAACGATAACTGGGAAGCACTGGATAAACCTAAGGCTGTGAAGGTGCAGAGGAGGTTGTGGTCTTGGATTGTAGGAGAGAAAGCATCTGCTTAAGAACACCCTCGTTCTTTTCTTTCTCCTTTGCTAATTCAGCCCTGAGAGTATCCTGCTCACCTTCAACCTCAATCACACGAGACTTCAAATGAAGGATCTCTATATCCATAATCTCGCTTTCCTGCACCAGAGTTCTTACTTTGCTGTTGATTGGCTGCTTCCTAGATGAACCAGGTTCATCCATAGGAACATTGACAATATAATCACATGATAGCAAAGTTTCCTTCCCAAAATAATCCTTGGCAATCGCCATTTCAGCCCTCTTCACTGGAACCCCAAAATAAGTAAGCACAGCTGTCAGAATAAATCCATATGGGATTGCATGAGCTTTTGTTCCATTCATAACTCTATCCAAGAGTTGGATGATGAAAGCTGGCCAATTTATTTGCCTTCCCCTGTACAAGCATTCCATCAAGGTCAGATCCATATAGTTGGCAATGTGCCTTCTTTCTTGTCTGGGCAGTAGAAACTTGATGACGAACTCGAAGAATAGCTTGTGTTCTGGCTTCATTTCACTCTTGTAGACAGGCCTGGGTTCAATCTCTTTCTCATTATCACTGAAGAACCTGGTGATGTTAATTGCTGAGGCCATCCCATCTAGACAAGGCCATCTTTGCCTTGTGTAGTCCTCATATCCCTCAGCTGGTATGTCTAGAATAACACCCAGTTCTTTAGTATCAAAAGAAACTTCAATTCCTTTGACCATTGATGTGACCCTTCCGTTTTTGACAATCGCATTCCCCATGAATTCTACCAACTCAGCTCTTGCCAGCCTTCCTTCCATACGAAGGACCATGTCCTTCCAGCCCTGTATCTCTAGAGTTCCCAGCAAGTACTGCATTCCATGCTCATCTAGATCCTTCATCAGGTTACCCTTCAGAATTGTTCTTTTTCCAAACATGGTAACTCTGTCAGTCACCTCTTCTATTTCCTTATCCTCCTCTCCACTCAAGTCTGCATCATCATCCTCCTTAACAACAATTTTTACTTTCTTTGGCTTGGACCTAGTCCTTTTGACTGTGCTTGGAGTTGCAGCGGACACAACAGCTGACTTCTTTGAAGAAGCCTTAGCCTATTTGGGTTCTGGTGTCCTAACCACAACTGGAGCCAACTGCTCCTCTTGTTGGACCAGGTCCAACGTCTCTTCTTCAACAGCAATAGCCTCAACAGGCTCTCCAACTTTTGCTTTTCCCTTTGATGCCCTCTTCCTCTTGCTCTCTAGCAGAGCCTTTTCTAACTTCTCTTCCTCCTCTCTTATAGAATTTCGCGTAGCACGTACCTTAGGAACAGGTACCTCAGCAGAACCAACAACTTTCCTTTTCTTTGAAGGAACTGAGGCTGTAGACTTCTTGGACTTTGAAGTCCTTCTTTTCTTGGGGTTATATGAGTCCCCCAACTTCCTCAATCTTTCAGCCAAAGTTTCTTCCCCAGAAGAAACGTGTTCATCTATTGCTTTCATCAATTTCTCCAACCCAGCATCAGCTTCCTCAACTCCACTAGTTCCCCCTAAGATTGTGACATCTTCTTCAAGATTTTCAAGAACGGGACCACATATTGCCAGTGTGGTACCATCCTCTCCCGATCCCCTCACATTTACATCTCCCTCGATCTCAAGAGGTTTCTCTTTCCCAGATTTTCTTTGCCTTTTGGGCACTTCAACATCCACCACAGACCCCACCAACACGAATCTGTTTATTTCAGAGATAGCATCAGAATTACCTTTCTCACCACTGGTTGAACCAGGTGCTTCATCTTCATTGGCTGATTTGAATGATTCATTGGACGATTCTGGTGTGGAGCCTTCTTCAGCATGCAATAATTCTTCCAAAAATTTGGCTCTTGAACCAGAAGCCACAGATTTGCGTGCAAGAACTTTTACACGACGAGGCTTGGGGGCTGGGGTAGGGTTTGGTGTGGGTTCTGGGATTGTAGGGTGTTCAGGGGTTGTCGACTTTTCTGGAGACTCTGAACTATACACTGAGGGTGAATTTGAGTCTGTTTCATAGTTGCCTCCATCATAATCTCTGTTTGGAGATGAATCAGAAGAAGCTGGTGGGGGTGATGACATGATTTTGAATTGTTAAGAGAGAAGAAAGACAAAAGGCAGTAGAGATTATGAGTTGAACCAGGTTCGGCTGTTGCTTTATGCACAATGGATAATGATGGCCTTTTTATAACTTATGGCTGGGAGATTACAACGGAAGAGTATTAACTCAAGTGGAATTCTAATCGATTCAGAATTGTCATTGATTAGACACTGATTGGACAGTTACTTTCCCCCTAAAACTAGGCTAATCAAGTGAGATGGGACTTCTTGAAACTGGTTCAATATTTGGGTAAGTACTAGAATTGAATTTGAACCATAAATAGATAGAGTCCTGCTCATGTATGACTGTACTTGAATTAATACATGTATGGAAATGAGAACGTACCTTGTCAGTTATGCGAACCATCATGGATGAACCAGGTTCATCCAGGTAAAATCCTTTATTTGTCTCAACTTACAAAAATAGAGAAACATCATTAGCAACTAGGGAATTATCTTAATACATGGCAGAAGAGTATGGCAATAAAGACATAATACTGAGCAATGATTAATTTTATTAAGTACCTAATTTGAATTTTCTAGCCAAGAAAAATTTTCATTTTTTTTTTAATTTTTGTTTTTCAGTTAGGTGATCTTAATCATCACTAATTCAAGCCCGTTTCTCTCAACATGCTCCCTACTCAGTGCTTTGGTAAATATATCAGCAATTTGATGATCAGTAGCACAGAATTCGAAATCATTCCCTTTTCATAGTTGTCCCTCAGAAAATGGTGTCTAACATCTATGTGCTTAGTTCTCTTGTGATGAACCGGGTTCTTCGTCATACTAATTGCACTAGTGTTATCACATAAAATACGAATGCATCCCACATCTATACCAAAGTCCAGGAGTTGTTGCTTGATCCAAAGCAACTGGGCACAGCAAGAGGCTGCAGCCACATATTCAGCCTCAGCAGTAGACAGAGCTATTGAATTTTGTTTCTTGGTGGCCCAAGACACAAGGCAAGAGCCCAAGAAGTGGTCCATGCCTGAAGTGCTTTTCCTGTCAACCAGAAACCTGCATAATCAGCATCAGCATATCCTACAAGGTCGAAATTACTACCTTTAGGATACTAAAGGCATAAATCAGTGGTGCCTTTAAAGTATCTTAAAATTCTCTTCACTACAGTGAGGTGGGACTCCTTTGGATTTGCCTGAAACCTAGCACATAGTCCCACACTGAATACAAATATCTGGTCTGCTGGCAGTGAGATATAGTAGAGACCCAATCATTCCTCTGTATACCATCTGATCAACGGATGAACCGGGTTCATCCATATCCAATTCAGTAGTTGTGGCTATGGGGGTGTCTATTTCCTTTGAATCTTCCATCTTGAACTTCTTGAGGAGTTCTTTCACATACTTTTGTTGATGAATCATTGTTCCATGTGGGTTTTGCTTGATTTGTAAGCCTAAGAAGAAGTTTAGCTCACCCATCATACTCATTTCAAATTCACTCCCCATTAGTGTAGCAAATTCCTTGCTAAGCTTTTCAGTAGTTGCCCCGAATATGATATCATCAACATATATTTGCACAATCAGAAGATCCTTCCCCTTTTCCTTTAGGAACAATGTACAGTCAATTTTGCCTCGTTTGTACCCATGTTCCAATAAAAAGTTTGACAATCGCTCATACCATGCTCTAGGTGCTTGTTTGAGACCATAAAGAGCCTTGTCAAGTTTATATACATGATCAGGTGACTCTTTGATTTCAACACCTGGAGGGTGTTTGATAAATACATATTCCTTCAAATATCCATTGAGTAAGGCACTCTTAACATCCATCTGATGGAGAGTGAATTCCATATATGCAGCAAATTCTATAAGAAGTCTGATTGCCTCGAATCTTGCCACAGGAGCAAAGGTCTCGTCATAGTCAATTCCTTCTTCTTGGCTGTATCCCTGTACAACCAGTCTTTCCTTATTTCTTGTAACAGTTCCATCCTCATCGAGCTTGTTCCTGAAGACCCACTTGGTGCCAATTACTGATCTGTCTAGTGGCCTGGGTAGCAAGTGCCATACTTGACTCCTCTCAAATTGATTCAGCTCTTCTTGCATGGCAGTTACCCAGTCAGCATATTGTAGGGCTTCACAAATGTTCTTTGGTTCTATTAAGGATAGGAAGGCATCAAACGCACACATATTTTTCAAGGAAGCTCTTGTTTTTATTTCGGATGATAGATCTGCTATTATGTTCTCAAGAGGGTGAGAAATCTGATATCTGTGTGGTTTGAGAACTAATAGTTCACTTCTGGATAGTTCCATGTTGTTTTGTTGTTGTGGAACAGGATCAGGGCCAGGAATCACATGTTTAGTTCCCCCTGTCATGTTTCTTGGGGTAGTTGGACCTGGTCCATCACCTGTTCCATCTTCCATGGCTGCTTCAATGTGTTCACTGCTTCTCACCAGCCCAAGCTCCTCATCTTCTGGTTCCTGTCTCTCAGAAAGAGTGTTAGTTTCATCAAATATGACATGCACACTCTCCTCTACACACATAGTTCTTTTATTGTACACTTTATAGGCTTTACTATGTGATGATTATCCCAAGAATACTCCCTCATCACTTTTGGGATCAAATTTACATAAGGAATCTTTGCCATTATCGTGCACATAGCATTTACATCCGAAATCCCTAATATGGGATATGTTGGGCTTTCTTCCTTTGAGTAATCATAGGGAGTTCTCTACCAGTGGCCTGGTCATGCATCTATTGATTATATAGCACGCAATGTTTATTACTTCTGCCCAGAAGTTGTGCGGTAGTTTGCTGGAAAGAAGCACGGTTCTTGCCATGTCTTCAAGAGTTCTATTCTTTCTTTCCACAACCCCATTTTGTTGTGGGGTTCTAGGGGCAGAAAAGTTGTGATTGATACCATGTTCATCACAGAACTCATCAAATTTAGCATTTTCAAATTCAGTCCCATGGTCAGATCTTATTGATGCTAGTTGATGTCCTAACTGATTTTGAGTTTTATTAACAAATGTGATAAACATATCAAATGCTTCATCCTTAGATGCCAGAAATAAGGTCCACGTGAACCTTGAGTAATCATCAACTAACACCATCACATATTTCTTACCACCTCTGCTCAGGGTTCTCATTGGACCACACAAATCCAGATGAACCAGTTCCAACACCCTGGTGGTACTGACCATTTTCTTACTTTTGAAAGAAGATCTTACCTGCTTCCCCCATGCACATGCCTCACAAACTTTGTCTTACTCGAACTTAATGTTAGGGAGTCCTACCACTAAGTTCTTAGAGACTAAGTTGTTAAGCTGAGTCAGACTTGCATGACCAAGTCTTTTGTGCCACAGGAGGGGATCACTGTCCAACACACTAAGGCAAGTGAGTTCATTGTCAGACAGTGTGGACAAGTCAATGACATAGATATTGTTCATTCTCCTTCCCTGCAACACAATCTTGTCAGTAAGCAGATTTATCACAAAACATTTTGTGGAGGTAAAAGCGACAAGGTTACCTCTGTCACACAGTTGTGACACACTGATTAGGCTATATTTCAAGCGATCTATCGGATACACATGTTTAATTGAACGTGTGTCATCTTTACCTACCTTGCTGACCCCTATAATTTCACCTTTCTTTCCGTTTCCAAAGGAGACATTTCCTCCTTTGAGGTTTTCAAGTGAAAGGAACTGTTCCTTGTTCCCTGTCATATGCTTAGAGCAGCCACTGTCCAAAAACCAAATTAGGCTGCTTCCCTTCACTTGTACCTACAAAAGAAAATCAGGGGTTATTTTTAAGAACCCAAACTAGTTTGGGTCCTTTTCTATGAGAGAATGGATAAATCAGATTTTTCCTGGCCCAGTTTGGTAGCCAGTTTTTCTTTTTAATGAATCTCTCATTTTTCTGACTGGCCTGCTCTTTTACAACACACTCATATTTGTAGTGGCCAGTCTTCCCACAATGGGTGCACATTTTATTTTCAGGGAGAATGAGATACTTGCTTTTGGGATCCCATCTAGGCAATTGACTCCCAAAACCAAGTCCTCTCCGGTTGCTACTGTGATTCTCTTGAAGCCAAGTTAATGCATCAGAAGACTTATTCCATTTGCGTATTCTATCAAATTCATGTTTGACATTGCCAAGTTCTTCTTTAAGATATTTTATTTGTTCATCCTTGGCATATATTTTATCCTTTAGTTTTCCTAAGTCTTCTTCTAACATTGCATGAGAGTGATCAACCACCTTTTTACTAGATCCTAGTCTTAACTTTAAGTTTTCAGATTTTAGTTCTAGGGTTTCAGTTTCGAGTGGATGGACCTGGTTCATCAGGACAGTGTTTTTCTTTTCAGATTCATTGACCCTTATTTCCAGGTCCATGCATTCTGCTTTCAGCACTGCACACTCTTTAGATAGTTGATCCTTCTCTTTGGTTGTTTCCTCAGAATCATCTATGAAGTCAAGTAGCAACTCAGAGAGTTTCTCCTTAGATAAAAACTTTATTTTAGTTTTAAGTTGTGAGATACTTACCTCTGGTTCTTCATAATTTCCCTCATCAGATTCTCCTATTGCCATGAAAGCCTGATCTTCTGTCTCACCATCCTCTGATTCTTCATCTGAACTTTCCCCCCAAGCAGCAACCATAGCCTTTGTAGTGGTTCTCTTGGATCGGACCAATTCCTTCTTCCTGTTCTTTCTTTCATATCTTTCTTTCCTCCATTCCTACTTCCCACTGAGGGCAGTTTTTGATGAGATGGTCAGTTTTTTCACACTTGTAGCATCCCTCATTAGCTGGCCTTTCTGGTGCCTTTGTCTTGTTGAAGTTTCCTCCCCTAGAGATGCCCTTCTTCCTTATGAGAAAGTTTCTAAATTCTTTAGTGATCATGGCCATCTCATCCTCCTCCAGATCTTCTCCTTCAGTGATCCTCAGTGCTAGACTTCTCTCCTTCTTTGGGGCATCCATCTTCATGGTTTGCCTTCTGAGTTCATAAGCAGTGAGATTTCCAATTAACTCATCCAGTCTAAGGGTTGCCATATTTTTGGATTCCTGGATAGCAGTGATCTTGCTTTCCCAGGAGATAGGCAAAACCCTTGTCAAGATCTTCTCTACCTTGTCTTCTTCAAGTATGATTCTTCCAAGAGACTTGAGTTCATTGGTCAAGGTTGTAAACCTTGTGTACATCTCCTGAATAGTCTCTCCTTCTTTCATAGTGAAGTTTTCATACTGAGAGTATAGTAGTGTACCTCTAGACCTTTTAACTTGAGGTGTTCCTTCATGGGCTACTTGTAGAGTGTCCCAGATTTCCTTGGTTGTTGTGCAGCTTCGGATTCTACTATATTCATCAGGACCTAGTCCACATACTAGCCACTTCTTGGCCTTGGTATTCTTCTCCCATTTCTTCAAATCTTCAGCCGTGCAGTCAGCCCTAGTCTTAGGTACATCTACACCTTCAGCAGTCTTCTTCATTGTTGCAAGAGGTCCATCAATGACTATGACCCATAGTTCATAGTCCTCTCCAATAAGATGGTCCTTCATTCTATTTTCCCACCAAGAATAGTACTGGTCATTGAAGAGTGGTGGCCTTGCAGTTGATTTACCTTCCCAATTCCCAGGTGGTGCACTCATCCTGATCTTTTCCAAGGTGTTAGCCTTTTCAAGGATAACCTGCTGTGATACCAATTGATGTTTTAGACTTCAATACTACACAATAATATAAGTTAATTGTGCAGTACCCAATTTTCGAGTGCTGTCTAATAAGAAGAACCTGGTTCTTCTTTGTGTACTACTTTCTACTGTTGCAGAATAATAAAGCAGTAAAGTAAAGACACAGAGATTTTTGCGTGGAAAACACCTAGCTCAAAAGGTGAAAAAACCACGACCTACTCCTCAGTAGGATTTGCTCAAACACTTCACTAAAAACTCTAAGCCAAAACGGACTTACAAAATAAACTCTTTTTTAATCCTAGGACTAACTCTAATCCTCTTGTGTCAACTAGCCTCTAGTTAATCTCTACAGATTTCAAGTTAACTCTAACTTGAACAATGTGTACCTATTACAATTGCTTCTATGAAAGCTGAAAAGATACAATATTAAAACGCCTACTACAATCAACAAGACTCAATACATCAACAATGAAATTGTTTCTTCTAGTTGAACTGTAGCCTTCGCACAATACTTCTGCTTGCAAAATATCCTGATAACTTTTGCTTTTCAGAACTTGATTCACTTTTGTCTTTGTGCGTCTTTTTCCAGCAGTAATACATTGAGTATTTATAGAGTCAGTTGTTTAGTACATGGTTCAGTTCTGATCCAACTCTACCTGGGTATACGAGTTCGACTATGACTCAACTTCCTTCTCTATTTCTGTCCTTGCTGAAATCAACTTCAATCTTCTTTATCAGTTTGCAACCTTTTCATATTAGTAGACATCCTTTTAGCTCTTTGATACTCAACAATCACTGATATCTCCTATGCATGAAATTCTTGTGACAACTGTTCCGTTCAGATGTGTGTGCTCTGATGGACCTGGTTTAACTTGTCAATCTTCAAAACCCATTCAGTGACATGAGCCAGCAACAGTACCTTGTTCTTAAAGGAAAAAGGTAAGGATCTTCTGGTTGTGCAAATATATGTGGATGATATCATATTTGGGGCTACCTCTAAAAATTTGAGTAAGGAATTTGCTAAACTTATGGGGAGTGAGTTTGAGATGAGTATGATGGATGAGCTAAACTTCTTTTTAGGCTTGCAAATCAAGCAAAACTCAAATGGAACAATGATCCATCAACAAAAATATGTGAAGGAATTGCTCAAATGATTTAAAATGGAAGACTCAAAAGAAATTGACACCCTCATAGCCACAACTACAAAATTAAATGTGGATGAACCTAGTTCATCCGTTGATCAGAAGCTATACAGAGGGATGATTGGGTCTTTATTATATCTTACTACCAGCAAACCTGATATTGTGTTTAGTGTAGGATTGTGCGCTAGATTTCAGGCAAATCCAAAGGAGTCCCATCTAACTGCAGTGAAGAGAATTCTGAGATATCTGAAGGGCACTACTGATTTATGTCGTTGGTAGCCTAAAGGTAGTAATTTCGACCTTGTAGGATATGCAGATGCAGATTATGCAGGTTTCCTGGTTGACAGGAAAATTACCTCAGGCATGGCTCACTTTTTGGGCTCTTGCCTTGTGTCTTGGGCCACCAAGAAACAAAATTCAGTAGTCTTGTCAACTGCTAAGGATGAATATGTGGCTGCAGCCTCATGCTGTGCTCAGTTGCTATGGATCAAGCAACAACTCATGGATTTTGGTATAGAGGTTAGATGCATTCCTATTTTCTGTGACAACACTAGTGCACTTAGCATGACAAAGAACCTGGTTCATCATAAGAAAACCAAGCACATAGATGTCAGACACCATTTCCTAAGAGATAACTATGAAAAAGGAATGACCTCAATCAAATTTTGTGCTACTGACAAACAAATTGCAGATATCTTTACTAAGGCACTAAGTAGGGAGCATTTTGAGAGAAACAAGCTTGAATCAGGGATGATTAAGATCACCTAATTGAAAAACAAAAATGAATTTTTTTTTGTTGCTAGAAACACTAATATAGGTAACTAACCAGACTAATCGTTGCTCAGTATCATGACTTTACTGCCATACTCTCTTGCCATGTATTAATATGATTCCCTGGTTGCTAATGACGTTTTTCTATCTTTGTAAATTGAGAAAAATTATAGACTATAACACGATGAACCTGGTTCATTGCTGCTGGTTCATCTGACTGACAGGGTATGTGCTCATCTCCATACACTTATTGAAATATATAGTCACACATGAGAAGGACTCTATCCATATTTGGTTCATTTCAAATTTTCAGTACTTATCCCAAATGAACTCGTTTCAAAGAGTCCTATCGAACCTTAATTAGCCTAGATTTAGGGAATCATAACCGTCTAATCACTGACACTCCTTCAGCGATTAGACTTCCCCTTGACCAAGAATTATGCCCATTGTACAATTAATAACCACATCTTTAAAAGGCCATCATTACCTCTCCTCTTCAAAAGCATAACCGTCGAACCAAGTTTATCATTCCTCTCATACCAAAGCGATCAACTTTCTTCTCTCCCCAAATCTTCATAACATTGTCATATTCACCACCCCCTGCTTCATCTTCATCCACCAACACTGGTTCTAATTCTCCATCGATACACAACTCACATTCTCCAACCAGGTCTTCGACCCCTCAAAACGTTCCAGTTCCTGAACCCACTCCTTCACCCAAATTTGTCCCAGCCATTACACCTAGCCCCACTCCAGCCCCCAGACAACGTAGAGTAAGGTGTTGGCCAGGAAAGCAGTTGCATCTAGTTCTCGTGCCAAATTTTTAAATGAGATACTTCAAGCTAGCAAGGTCCAAGAATCTGAATCCTCTAGTGAGTCCTTCAAATCTGCAAATGAGGATGAAGCACCAGGTTCATCTGACACTGAAAAGGGAAATCTTGAAGTTGGGTCTGCAACTGAAGTGGTTGAAAACAGGTTTATCTTGATTGGGTCGATAGTGGATGTAGAGGTACCGGATAGGCGCAAAACAATTGGGAAAAATATAAACATTGAGAAAGAGGGAGAAGGGAGTTCAGAAAGGGGATCTAGGAAGGAAGGTGCCACTCTGGATATCTGTGGCCCCGCTCCTGTGATTGTTAAGGAAGGAGTTAAAGCTTTAGGGGAAAGAAATTCTAGGGAAGCAGCAGCAGGTCTGGAAAGCCTACAACAAGTAGTAGATGAATCTGGTTCATCTATTGAGGAAACGTTGGCTGAGATGTTGAAAACGTTGGGGGAGTCCTACAATCCAAAAAAGAAGAGAACTCAAAAATCCAAGAAAGCTATTAACCTGGTTCCAACCAAGAAGAGGAAAGTTTCATCATCTGCTGATGCTCCTGCCCCAAAGAGTCGTGCTACTAGAAGCACTGTTAGGCAAAAAGAAGAAGAATTGGAAAATGCTCTACAAAAAGAGCAAGAAGAAGAAGTCTGCCAAGGGAAAGGCAAAATTTGGAAAGCCTATTGAGGCAGTTCTTGTTGATTACGATGAGTTGGACATGGTCCATCATGAGGAGCAGCCAACACCAGTTGAGGTTGAGACACCAAAACCCAAGAAAGCTAAGGCTTCTTCCAAGAAGTCAGCATTTGTGTCTGCCACACCCTCAACTATTGCAAGGAGTACCAGGTCTGAGTCAAAGAAAGTAAAGATTGTTGAAGATGATGAATGGAGTGGAGAAGAAGAGGAAGTGTCTGGTGAGGAGATTGACAAACTCACAATGTTTGGTAAGCGTACTATCTTGAAAGGGAAGATGTTTAGAGACCTTGAGGAATCAGGGATGATTTTCTTGATGGATACTTTGGATGCGCAAGGGTGGAAGGACATGGTTCTTCACCTTGAGGGAAGGCTGACTAGGAATGAGTTGGTCGAATTTATGGCCAACACAGTTGTCAAAGATGGTAGGGTATCCTCCAAGGTTCAAGGGGTTGAGATTTCGTTTGATACAAAGGAGTTGGGGGAAATACCGAATATCCCGTCTGAGGGTTATGATGATTACACAAGAAAAAAAGTGGCCTAATCTGGATGACTTTCCCTCAGCTCTTCAAATCACCAGGTCTTTCTATGAGAATGAGCAAGAACTGAAGCCCAGGGCAGTGTTTAAGAGTGAGATGCGGCCTCAACACAAACTGTTTTTTGATTTTGTGTTAAAATTTCTGCTGCCTAAGCAAGAGCGAAGGCACATTGCCAGCTACATGGATCTCACGCTCATGGAGTGCTTGTACATGGGTAAACATATCAATTGGCCTGCCTTCATCATCGAGATCTTGGATAGGGTTGTGAATGGAGCCAAGGCACATGCTATACCTTATGGGTTTATCCTGATTGATGCACTTGCTCACTTCAAGGTTCCATTGAAGAATGCTGAAATGGCTACTTCTAAGGACTACTTTGGGAAGAATATGTTGTTGTCCTGTGACTACATTGTTAATATTCCTGAGGATGAACCTGGTTCATCTAGGAAACTGCCTGTTAATAGCAAGGTCAGCACGCTTGTGCAGGAAGGTGAGATCAAGGATGCAGAGATCCTTCGTTTGAAATCTCGCCTTATTGAGGTTGAAGCTGAGCGGGATATTCTCAAAGATGAATTAGCTAATGAAAAGGAGAAGAATGAGGGTTTTCTTCATCAAATTCTCTCCTTTATTCAAGACAAGACCACAACCTCCTCTGCCCCTACCCAGCCTTAGGAGTCCAGTGCCACCAAAATACCCCCTCTATGACCCAGTTGGGAATTGTCTTATCTTGTTCTGCTTTTTGTTTTCTATTTTGCTCATGGTTGCGACTGTTTTTAATTCTTTTGTGTATGGTTCCTGATATGCTATCTAATCAATGAAGTTTGATTTTTGGTTATTGATTTTATCTCAATTTCTTATATAGCATACATTTATTGGTTTCTTTTGATGATTAATCCATGCTTTGAACCTGCAGTTGCCTCAATGGCCATGAGTAATTGTTAATACTTCTGGTAAGTTTATCATTTTGCAACTTTTTGATGATGCCAAAAGGGGAAAGATATGTGCTTTTCAAAATTTCAAAGGTTTTGTGATATTTACAACCTAATGAACCTGGTCTCTCTATGATGAATGCGTAAATCTATAAAATAAAGTGTCTATGTTGGATTGAAGTATGTACAGGATTAAACACAGAGTTTGTCATCATCAAAAAGGGAGAATTTGTTGAATCAAGTCACTGCATGATTTTGAAGATTGACAAATGCCAACCCAGTTGAACCAGGTCCATCAGGGCAAACATAGTCAAACAGACCCATTGGCACAAGAAGCGTCCATGCACAGGAGATAAATATTATCTGTGAACTAAGAGGTTATCTGCTAAGCGAAAAGGTTGAAAATTGATAAGGAGATGGACTTCGACTTCGGGTAGGACAGAATCAAGATCAAGGAAGTTGAGATAAACACAAACTCTTCCACCAAGGAAGAGTTGCATTAGAACTGAACAACAACATCTCAACTACTGACTCTATAAAATGTTGAAGCATTCCTGCTGAAGAATTGACGCACAAACACAGAAGTGAAACAAGAACTGGAAAAAAAATTACCAAAGCAATTTTGCAAGCAGAATCTTTGTGCGACACAAAAGCTACTTGAACCAGCTAGAAGAACCAGTTCCATCTGTTGTCTTTTGAGTCTAGTGGTTTGTGGTAGGTGATTAAATATTGTATCTTTTAGCTTTATCTAGAAGAAATTGTAATAGGTACACACTGTTCAAGTTAGAGTTAACTTGAAGTTTGTCGCAATTAGCTAGAGGCTAGTTTGCCACAAAGAATTAGAGTTAGTCCTTAGGTTTACAAAAGAGTTTATTTTGTAAATGATGTTTGACTCAGTGTTGCAGTGAAGAGTTTGGGAAAATCCTACTGGGAAGTAGGTCGTGGTTTTTTTACCTTTTGAGCCAGGTGTTTTCCACATAAAATTGATGTGTTCTGTACAAGTTATAAATAGCGACACTGCAATTACTTTTCTGCAAACTGTAGAAGTTGGAACACCAAGAAGAACCATGTTCTTCTATAAAGACTGCACTCAAAAATTGGACACCACACAAATTATCCCCC
>ML256484.1:18818-33109 GCA_005239495.1 Nicotiana undulata | reverse complement strand
GGGCCCCCCCCCAAAATATCCCCCCCCCCCCCCCCCCCCCCGCTTGTGTGGTATTGACGTATAAAACATCAAATACATTCTCATATATTAGCGTATCTTTTACAAAACCACTTTGATTCGAAGAGACTAATTTGTGCAAAAGAGTATTAACTCTAATAGAAATGATTTTTGAAATAATCTTGTTAGTAAACTTTTAAAGGCTAATTGGTCTGAAGTTAGTAAAAGTATAAGGATTATCAAGTTTAGGAATTAAAACCAGACATGTGTGAGATTAGAATTTAGTCTAGCCTTTTCCCTCGAAGAATTTAGCCTATTCATCTCCTTGCTTTGGTGTATTAGGTGATTAATCTCAATACGCATCAAGCCCAAAGTCTGATGTTAAGCAAGATCGTCATGTAAGTTGTGTTTACTTTCTAACGATAATCACATGTCACTTTAATACAACGAAGTAAGTACTAGAACAAACTAAAGGAAAAATCTCTAGAGGGGATCAAAACTCTAAATATGATTAACGCAAATATCATTTTAGGACTTGCAATGTTTTGTTAAGTTTTATATTGTAATGTAATACAAACAACTTTTGAATAATATTTATGTTAGTTTAAAAGGTCTCACTAATACGAGAAACACGCGCATCGCGCAGACACTAAGATCTGTAAATAAAGTTCAAGTGCCATATAAAGGATTTCAGTTACGGCATACCAGTTAGTCGACATGCCACAAATGGGAAGAGACATTGTTGAGGATTATTATCCATCTTACATATTGTGCGTATTATGGCGTTAAAAAATAGACGGCTAGTTCGTCGATTCTGTAAAAATTTTAAAAATAAAATAATTTGGCATTTCCTGCCACATAGTCTACAAAAAAATTGTACCAACGAACTCTCTAGGAAAAAGACTATTTTTAGTAGTGTCGCTATCTTGATATCAAGCTTAGGTTTAGCATTTTCTCTACTATGTTAAAATGCTCCATCATTTACCTTTCAACTTTTTTTTAATTAAAAGTCAATTACCAAGGCCTTCACCTCCTGTGGTATCGGGGGTTTTGGCTAGACCTCTACCATGTCTATTATATAAACAAAAAGTACAACTGAGGGGGACATAAAACCTTACCTCTTGGATGCCTTTTCTACTGTAAAAAAAAGAAGAGTCTATGGGAAAAAATACAGTTGTTACACCTTTTCCTCTCACTATACACATAGTTAACTTACAAAAAAAGTTCGATTTTTCATATCTAATTCCAAAATGATGGAACTTTCCACATATCCATAAAGAAAGGACCCTTGGCAGCTCTTGGAACTTACTGGAAATCAATGTGAATGATGCCTTCAGTAGATGTACTAGCCTCTTTGGCAACCCAATCTGCTACCTGATTTGCTTCATGAAAGCAATGGTTGACGCATGCATTAGCCTTTTCCAACGTAACAATAAGGTCTTTAATCTCCTTTCATATTGTTGTCCAGATTTTTGTTTCGCAGCATGTTATGAATCACCATAAAGTCGATTTCTACCATAAAGTTGGTGATCCCTTTGTTTATACACCATTCACATCCAAATTTAATGGCCTTTAATTCTGCCCCATTGCTGCTACTGCAGTCAATAGGTATCAAGAAGGCCATGCCAAAACCTGCTTCATCGTCTCTCATAATTCCTCCAATCTCAGCTTTCTCATTCTTCCCGCTAAAGCTCCCGCCAATGTTCAATTTCAATTTTCCTTGACGAGGCATCTCCCATAGCACACTTCTCCATATTGGTGTAGGGTTTAGTCGCTCAATCATTTGACAGGTTTTATATCAAAGATTTTGAGTTGTAAGACAAGGATATTTCCTATTAATCGCAGCGTTGGTGTTCCAGATAATCTGAAACTTCATCTTGTATTGCACAATTTCTTTCCATCCCCAAATTTTCAAGAAGTATAATTTCTCCACAATTCCCACCAGATTGCAATTGGTATGATGTGTAGTGTCATCTTATGGACCACATTCTTTTATTTCCTCTGCCACCATTCAGCAAGAACATTACTAATGGAACCGGAATTATGCTGGATCCTAGAGGATTTCCAAGGAATCTCCATAAGTTACTAGCTGCCTCACAATCAATGAACATATGATGCATCCTCTTAAATGGCGTTGTATTGCAGCAATTGCACTTCGAAATTTGTTGATTGCCAAACTTTCTAATGATGTCATCAAAAGGGAGTTTCTTCTGAATCATTCACCAAACAAAGAAGGACATTTTGAAAGGGATACAATCATGTTAAAACTTACCAGCCAAGGTTTTTTTTTCTGTTTAGTAGCTCTAATCATCTGCCAAGCAGATGAGTTAGAGTAATGCCCATTCCCCTGTTACTCCAAATTGCAAGGTCATTTTGATTCTGCCTTCCTCTTGTAATGTTTATGACATGTTGAGTAGTATGATTGGGAAGCAATTATTCCAATTTGTTATTATTCCACCCTTATTTATGAAAAAATGTGAGACTTGCACTTTACGAGAGTTGTTAGTATGATTAACCACTTTAGCTAGTGGTCCTTTATCTGTCCAATTGTCCCACCAAAAGCTGCACTTCTCTATGTTAATATTCCAAAGAATATTTTTTTCAGCTTTGTCTCTCACATGAAGAAGAGCTTTCCTGGAATGAGAATTCTAGATGCTATAGCTTTAGTGACAGGATATGCTCTGATACAATATTTAGCTCTAAGAAACTTAGCCCATAAGGATGGACATGTTCTGAACCTCCACCACCTTTTAACTTTAAACAAGGGAATTGTCTATATTCAAAATGAGAGACATTAACCAAGTAACATGTTCGATGATTCCGTATAGAGTTTTAATTTCTTCATATTACTCGTGCATCTGCTCTTCCACACTTCCCAACATAAAATTGAAGGTAAACATTGCACTAGAGTTTCATGTCACATTTTCCGATAAAGAAATGGATATATCTTGGAACCTAACTCGACCCCAAAAGTTAGCTCATGAGGTAAGAGTCGTTTAAGACCGGGACTGATTTTCATTCCATAGCCGACCTGGGAACTCTCGCCAATCATTGAAGAATAATTGTTATGACTTAGCCATTCTTCCATCTGATCCCACAACTGTCACCAACAAAATGCCAAGCCTTTGCAATATCCCCTTCCACAAACAAATGTTGAATTGTCTCTTGGTGGCCACATCCTACTCTTAAACCTCATATATATGGACAAAGTTTCCACTCTTGATAAAAAAAAACTAGCAAAATCACTATTTGTTTCGCGTAAATGGCCACTGTTATGGAATTTCGTAGGGTACAACGGGCCGAGGGGCCGGCCACTGTATTGGCCATTGGAACAGCCAATCCTTCCAATTGTTTTGATCAAACCACGTATCCTGAGTATATTTTTCGTGTTACTAGCAGTGAGCATAAAACGGAGCTCAAGGAGAAGTTTAAGCGCATGTGTAAGATAATTCACTTTCCTTTGGTAGTACAATCCATTTTAATTAACTTTTTGTTATCGCCATTGCACAATTTCAATCATTCCAAGTGTTTTTTAGTAAAGATTTTTCCTTTTCTTTTTCTTTTTATATATTTGAAACCAACCATTGAGTATAAGTGTGATATGTTTTTCGTGATCGATGTTAACTTAGGTGTGTTTGATACGGAGGAAAATATTTTTCGGAAGATGTTTTCTGACTTTCTCATGTTTGGTTGGCTTAAATGTTTTGGGAAACATTTTTCTTATAAACTCATTTTCCTACAATTGGAAGAAAATGTTTTCCTTATCAAGAGAAGATAAAACATTTTCCAAAACTCCTTCTCAAACCTTCCCTCACCCCACACACCACACCCACCCATCGAATTCCACCTCATGCCTACCCACCTCCACCCCCTCTCTTCAAAAAGACTTTATTTTTTTCAAATTTCAGTTTTTTGAACGTCACCACCCATCCTACTCTCCCCCACCCCCACCCTGCAAAAAATTAATTTTTGTACTTTCTTTTTTTTGTATTTCAAATTTCTGTTTTTTCGTTTTTCTGTACCCCACCCCTGCCCAGCCTCCCCACTACTCCCCCGCACAAAAAAAATTCACTTTTTTTTTGTAATTTCAAATTTGTGTTTAAAAAAAAGTTTATGGCTTCATGTTTAATGTATCTAAATTATTTACGAATACTCCTGAAATGTTATTTTCCTTAATTTGCGTACCAAACACCAGAAAATGAATAAGATTACTACTTGTTTTCCAATGGAAAATGTTTTACACGGAAAATGTTTTCGTTCGTACCAAACACACCCTTAATCCTTAACAATTTTCTAAATGAATTGAACACAACACAGGACAATCTTGCTCCGCTTAACATAGGACTTTCGGCTATATGCAAAATATGAACACACACATGTATGGGTATATTTAGGAGATTATAAACATTTGAATAAGTGTATGTATTAATACTTTAAAATTTTGGATTGAATACGACCACTTTCGTCTACCGGGAGGCAGATGCTGTGGCGGATACACTGCTTTATAACAAAAAAGAATAGAAGAAATGTCTTTAACTGAATCAGTATAAGCATTTCAATAATGAGCACCTATATAGGAGCATATTAGTGAACCTTGCACCTTAGATATACGGATATGTTTTAGTTAATGTTTAGTTTATATTTTCCATATGCTGCAGGTGAGGGATCAATGATTAAAAAGAGGTATTTGCACTTAACACAGGAAATCTTGAAAAAGAATCCTAATATTTGTGAATACAAAGCACCTTCCTTTGATGCTAGGCAAGACATAGCGATTGTTGAAGTACCAAATCTTGGCCAAAATGCCGCGGAAAATGCCATTAAAGAATGGGGTCAGTCCAAGTCCAAGATTACTCATTTGGTCGTTTGCACCACTACTAGTGTGGATATTCCTGGTGCTGACTATCAACTCACTAAACTTCTTGGACTTATAAGTCCAGCAGTCAAGCGATTCATGATGTACCAACAAGGTTGTTTTGGTGGTGGCGCTGCTTTAAGATTGGCCAAGGACTTGGCCGAGAATAACAAGGGCGCTCGCGTCCCTATTGTTTGCTCAGAAATCTGTGTGCTCAGCTTTCATGCACCAAGTGACACCGAGTTAGATGTTTTGGTTGGACAAGCCCTCTTTGGTGATGGGGCATCATCTGTCATTGTTGGTTCAGATCCAATTCTAACGGTAGAAACGCCTTTGTTTGAGATTATATTCGCGACCCAAACTCTTCTACCAGACACTGGACATGCAATCTATGGTAACCTCAGTGAGGCTGGGCTAGTAGCCCATATACATAAGGATGTTCCAATACTAATCTCAAAAGACAGAGAGAGGATTATAGAGGAATTATTCCAGCATTTGGGCATTTCGGATTGGAACTCCATATTTTGGTTATCTCATGCAGGAGGACGTGCAATTTTGGATCAAATTGAATTAAAATTGAGCCTAAAGCCTGAAAAACCCAAGGCTACAAGGCATGTCATGAGTGAATATGGGAACATGGGCAGTGCTAGTGCTCTGTTTGTTTTGGATGAGATGAGGAAAACCTCTATCAATGAAGGGCTAGGTACAACCGGTGAAGGGCTAGAGTGGGGCGTGCTATGTGCTTTTGGACCTGGGCTAACTATTGAGACAATTGTCCTTCACAGTGTCTCTATTTAGGTTATTCAAGTTTGAATTGTTTGATGCTGAGTCTTGGCGTAACCGGTAAAGTTGTTGTTATGTGATCAGGAGGTCACGGGTTTAAGTCGCGAAAACAACCTCTTGTATAACGTCCCTTCCCCTGACCTTGCACGTAGCGGAAGCTTATATAGTGCACTAGGCTGCTCTTCTTTTTAAGTTTGAATTGTTTCTTTGATTTAAATTTCTGTTGTTGCTATCATATATTTTTCTGCACCATTTGTATAGTTTCGTGAGAAATCTCATCACTAATCATGTCTTGCGATAACTGACGTTATGAACAGATGAAAGTACAATATTGAGGTCATCAACATAAGCTAAATGGTTAATTTGTGGACCATTTGGCTACCTGCAAAACCCTCTGAATCTGTGGTTATTAACTTATTATATAAGTTGTTCAAAGACCTTGAGAGAACATCAAAAGCTATAATCTATATCTATCTATACTATATTAAAAGCACAAAAGCCCTTAACGAAATGTCGTTCGTCTTTTTTACCTTTTTAAATATGGAATTCACACTAGATAAAATAGTCATCCGAGTATATTTCCTAATATTTAGGAATTGTCATTTACGTAGAAATCCCTAATATTTAGGAATTTAATATTTTCTTTATATAAATTTCATTTTTGTAAATCCTTTCTTATTTCAACTAGCTACATACCACATCATAATAATTACTACTATAAGTCTATAACTTTAACTTAAACTCGGATTCTTCAACAGTAGAGTTTACTTCTTGAAAGATTAGGTTCTCTTTTTCTTCTTCTTTTTCCTTTCGGTATTTACTTATTTTAGGAACACGAATTGTTTCCTTCTTTGGGAATGAACAGACTATGCCTCTCAATGACTACCTAAACGAGTGATTATAGACAAATTGGTTTAAAATTAAAACTTATGTATGAAACAAACGTAGGATCGAACAAAGAACATAAACATCAAAAGTTCAAACGGAAAATAACACTTTAGATGACTCTTCGAGAAAGATTGTTGCTTGCCATATACAATTAAATTGAGGGTTCTTTTAATTTTCATCCATTTAATTTTATTTTTCGTTTTGGATCTTTGAGAACAAAGCATAATACGTTAGGTAAGTTTTTTCTTTTTTATGTTCTTCTGTTTACCTTTTATTTCCGTTAACATTGCTTCATATTGGACAAAGTTGCACGTGTTTAATTATTGACCAATGAGTAAAAGGTAGATAATTTAATATTATAATTTAATTGTTTTCTTAATATTAAAAACACGAATGCCCTTAGCGATTTTATCTTTTAAAAAAATAGTCATTTAATTATGTTTCTATTATTTAGTAATAGTTATTGAATTATATTTCTAATATTTAGGAATTCGAAATCGGCTAAATTTTGTATATTAAATATTTCCTTTTTAGCTATATAATTTCACAAATTTATTTAAAAAATGTTAGTAACAATTTTAACTGCGTTAAGACTTTTTTACATACTTTAGGTAAAAGTTTTGAGTATTTCAGTGACTTAAGTTTAGAGGACTCTTTATATGAAGAAGAAAAAGATTGTAACTGAGGTATAAGTTGATACGTTAATTAATTGTATAGGTATCAATTAATGAGTACACATTTATATATCAAACACAAAGTCCTAAATATTTTAGGTTAAAATTTCGATAAACTTTTCAACATTTTTTTAGGTCTATAAATACTTTCTTTAAGTTGCTGAGTTGCATGATTCCGTTAAACCAGCCATTCTTTTGAAGGTTTTCCTCTCTGTTCATTATTTCAATTCACCTTCATGCGTTGGTACTTCACGTTCCTCAAATCTTCTCCTTTTAATGTACATTGTTTCGACTTTTTTTTTTTTTAGTTTTTGCATTTGATATTAGAATTGTTGTTTGATAATTTATTGTCACTACTAAAAATTCAGGAAAAAACGACCAACAAAAGCGACCAAAGTTGGTCCTTAAACAGTGAAAAGCGACCAAAATGCGTCCAAACAGGCTTGGTCGCTATTTTGTTGGTCCCTAAACAGTGAAAAGCGACCAAAATGCGTCCGAACAGGCTTGGTCGCTATTTTGTCGGTCCCTTTAACATAGAGACCAAAGTTGGTCGCTAATTAGCGACCAACTTTGAACTCTATGTTAAATTGACCAAATATTCCGGGTATCAAAAAAAGAGACCAACTTTGGTCGCTTTAAATATAAATTTAGCGACCAAAGTTGGTCTCTATATTTAAATTATAATATTTATTTATTTATTATTATACAAAATATAGCGACCAACTTTGGTTTGTAAATAAAATAAAATATTTTAAAATCTGAAAAATAGCGACCAAAGTTGGTCTCTTTTTTATTAATTTATTTAATTTTTTTTAAATAAAAGCGACCACAATTGGTCGTTAATTTCCAGAAAAAATAAATTTTTTAATAATTTTTTTAATTTGTTTTAAACCAAAGCGACCACACTTGGTCGCTAAAGTCCAGGAAAAATATTTTTTTTAATAACATAGCGACCAAAGTTGGTCACTATTCTGGAAATCTGGGTTAATTAGCGACCACCTTTGGTCGCTATTATGAAAATCTGGGTTCAATAGCGACCAACTGTGGTCGCTTTTCTGGGTTTTATTTTGGCAGAAACTGCCTATTTTGGCAGCCACACCACCTGCCAGCATACCAAATCCTATTACAACAACAACAACAACAATACTAACACAACAACAACAACAATACTAACACAACACCAACATTAAAAACCAACAACGTATAAAGTTCAATAGCACTAACACATTTAACTAATAAAACTAAGTTAACACTTATTACAAGCCCATTCCAAAATGGACCAAAGTTCTATTGTCTAGTTCAAAGTATATAAAAGTACTCAATGATTGTTTTATTCTATATCATTATCATCACCGTCCGATGAATCTTCATTATCAAGACGGTAATGAGAAGGGTCATTTCGTGGTGGACGAGAAGAACGATCACGGGGAGGACGGGAGGAACTAACACGGGGAGGACGGAAGGAACGGTCACGTTCAATTTGAGCCTCTGGTGATGACTCGCGAGACCGGGGAATCGGAAAAGCTCCAGAAGCTAGGAGAGATTTAAGCTGATCTTGCATGCCTTGGTAGTGAGCTTGCATGCTAACGTACTGAGCATCTCTAAACCTTTCTCGTTCCTTGGATGCTTCTAGCTCGCTTGTGAGCTTTGTCACAGTCTCCCGCATAGTGGAGAGGCTCTCCCCATCAAGTTGCTCGGCTTGCGAGGAAGTTCCTATTCCTTGCATTCCACAGTGATAGCGGTGGAACTTCTTATTAGGAAGCCCGTATACCTTCCCATATTTTGCACCGCCAGCCGCCTGCATCCATAGTCTTTCTGCATCCTCCTCCGAAATATGGATTGGCTCGCCCGACTCATTAGGTGGCTGACTGCGTATGAATTCCTCCATGTCAGCTCTGAAGCGATCCTATAAGAATTTTTTTATTTAATT
The DNA here is from genome assembly GCA_005239495.1 of Nicotiana undulata. Lineage (NCBI taxonomy): Eukaryota > Viridiplantae > Streptophyta > Magnoliopsida > Solanales > Solanaceae > Nicotiana > Nicotiana undulata. Next base: position 23,982 of record ML256484.1, on the reverse strand, counting down.
AGTATTTGAAAGATTATATTAGAGTATATCAGAATACTTAATGAAAAGAGAAAACTTACATGTACAGTCGATGATCGGTCGTCGACCCACCTTTCTGGATCAGTCTCTTTCTTTTTCTTGACAATATGAGTCTCCTTGAATAACTCATCTTGCTTCATTGGACGACCCAGCTTCTTTTCCTGAAAATTCATAAATTATAGTTAATAAACAGAATAGATATACTTTGAAAATTAAAATAAATGAATAAATTACGTACCAATCTTCTTTTTATAGTCCCTTGGCTGATCGCACCTCCAGTGTGCAAGGAGCCTCCCTTCTCGGATGCGCGAGCTTTCTTTCCTTTTTCGCTCTTCTTTAAGAAGTCCGCGGTAAGCCACTGCCTTTGCAAATCCATCCAATAATCGTCAAGCAACCAGTTAGGCTTCTGTTTGTACAGTCTAGCATTGGAGAAACTATGCGACAATCGCTTCCGAGCCTTAAGATTAAAATTATGCGGTGTTCCCATACACACTTGCTCTGTATTTCAAAAGTTAAATATTGTATGAAAATATCATAAATATAAATAAATATAAAGCTTAAAAGAAAATTTGTACCTTAAATTCATTGAAAATTTGCTCCTTCAGCGATAATGGGAATTCGCTCCAACTCGTATAAGGGGCATCATAAAGCTTTTTGGTGGCGTTGGTGATTATCCTCGTAGTAGTGTTACTCGGGATGAACCTGCAATTTAACAAAAAAAATACATTAATATATTAGTTCAAACTGTACAAAACGATAAACATAAAAAAATCAAGTTACTCTTACCCATCACCCTCAGGGACTATGATGATCCTGCCATACTTATCCTTATACACCTCCTCGTTATCATCAACATCATCGTCGGAAACAGGTACATTAGATGCATGTGTGGAAGGTGTAGGGGGGGTCAGAGCTAGTATCTCGCAGGCGAAGGCCTGTAAGAGATGGAGTCGATGAGGAAGATGGTTGTGATCCATGTGACTGCGACATTGCGGGATCCCTGTGATCCATTTGATCATTCACACATTGGACCGTGTTCCTATTGGGCCTATTCCTAGCACATCTCACCTTACTCTCAAAATAATAAGAGCAAAAATGAGAAGTTTCCTTTGCAAGATAAGCTTCGCATATAGATCCTTCTATCATATTCCGCTGCTTAACAAATTGTTTGCATTTGCCAATTGTCCTACATAATTTCAGGTTAGCCAAGAACATTCTAATAACACAGAAATTTACATAAAACTTATAATATTACCTCTCAAAGGGATACATCCATCTGCATTGAACAGGCCCTCCAAGTCTTGCCTCGTGTACAAGGTGGATTGGAAGGTGTTCCATCACATCAAAAAAACCACATGGAAATATCTTTTCCAGCTTCGTAGATGTTACACGAATGTTCTGATCCATCCGGATTAGGTTTTCTTCCCTTAATGTGGAAGAACACAAGTCCTTGAAAAACAAACTAATCTCTGTGATGGGTTTCCAGATTCTTTCAGGCAAACCACAAAATGCAATAGGCACTAAGGTCTCCATGAAAACATGACAGTCATGACTTTTCAAATGGCTCAACTTCCCTACCTCCATATCAACTTTTTTTCCAAGATTCGACGCATAACCCTCAGACATATTCAATTTCGTTACCCAATCACAAATTTGCTTTCTTTCCTCCAAAGTGAATGTGTGACTTGCTTTGGTCTTGAATATCTTACCATTGTTTGCTGTTTGCAAGTGTAATTCAGGGCGCCTGCAATATTCTTGTAAGTCCATTCTAGCATTCGGGTTATCCTTTGTCTTACCTTTAACATCCATCACTGTGTTGAACAAATTGTCAAAATAATTCTTCTCAATATGCATGACATCAAGGTTATGACGGAGAAGATTATCCTTCCAAAAAGGGAACTCCCAAAATATACTCTGTTTCGTCCAATTATGACGATGGCCGTATCCGGGGAATTTATAAGGTGGAACATCAGTAACTTTACTGAAGTGCTGGACCCTCTCCCAAATTTCCTCCCCTGATAGTATCGGAGGTGGAGAATCAAGCTCCACTGTATTTTTTGTTGAATGCATTTCTCATCCTTCTAAACTCATGATCATGAGGCAAGAATTGACGATGACAGTCAAACCATGATTTCTTTCGGCCATGTTTCAAAGTGAACGCTTTAGTATATTCCATGCAATATGGACAAGCTAGCCTACCAGCAGTCATCCACCCAGACAACATTCCATACGCAGGAAAATCGTTAATTGTCCACATTAAATTAGCACGCAAATTGAAATTCTGCTTGGTTGATATGTCATATGTTTCAACACCACCATACCACAATTCTTTCAGCTCATCAATCAAAGGTTACAAATATACATCAATCAAACTTTTCGGATTATGTGGACCGGGGATAATACAATTTAAGAATATATATGGACTAGTCATGCACAACTCGGGTGGTAGATTATAAGGTGTAAGAAAGAAAGGCCAGCATGAATATGGTGTCGCAGATACAGAAAAAGGCGTGAAGCCATCCGCACACAGACCCAACCGAATATTCCTTGGTTCACTAGCAAAATCTGGATATGTCCTATCAAAGTGCTTCCAAGCTTCTTCATCTGAATGATGACACATAACACCTGGTGGTCTTATATTTTCAAAGTGTCATCTCATATGAGAAGCAGAACTTTCCGATGCATATAACCTTTTTAACCTATGTATAAGAGGTAAATAATGCATCGCCTTGATAGTGACCATTTTTCCGCTGGAAAGCCTCTTGAAACGAGACTTGTGGCAAAATTTACAACTGTCTAAAACCGCATTATCTTTATAATATAACATGCAACCACCTTCACAACAATCAATTCTCATTGACGAAAGTCCTAACTTAGAAACCAATCTCTTTGCCTTATAGAAATCATCAGGTAAGCTGATATCAGGGTCAACTAGTTCAGTCATAAGGTCAATGAAAGAGTCCATGGCTGCCTGAGAAATATTCCAATCAGATTTTATACTTAGTAATCTAACTGCAACAGACAACTCAGAGTGCGGACTTCCTTCCTTTAATGGACGACTAGCTTCCTCTAACTGTTTAAAAAAATGTTTTGCGTTATCATTAGGGGTTTGTTCAACGTTTTCAGTGGGCTCACTCCCAAATTGCATCCCAAAAGCATCCGCAACCATATCGTGCATTCTAGAATCATAATTTGTATTCTCCACCGACCTACTACTTTCACCCGCAACCATGTTATGAAATATCCCATTGCTACCATCGACCTCTCCATGATAAGTCCACACAAAGTAATTCGCTATAAACCCCTTCCTATAAAGATGAACTTTAACTTCCTCCGGTTTTTCAAACCTCATACAGTCGCACTTAACACAAGGGCACCTAATTAATCCTTCTTTTTGGTATGGTGGAAGTTCCATTGCATGTCTAACAAAGACATCAACACCTTCTACAAATTCCTCCCGCAATCCCCGCCGATTAGGATAATTCCTATTGTACATCCAAGTACGATGTTCCATCTATACAAATAATATAAATAAACAAATTAATTTAGTTAATTCATATCCTAATCGTTTTTAGTTAATTAATTCATATCCTAAAGGTTCAACTCATATCCTAAATGTTCAATTCATATCCTAAAGACAATACATAATTTAAATCTAACTAAACTAAATTCAACACTAATTAAACTAATTAGTTAATAAAATTATTTAACAAATCTAATTAAAATATGCTTATTGAATTTGAAACTGGAAAAAATGAATGAACATGCTAATACATGGTGAAAATGGCAAAAATATATGAATATGGTTATTAACTTTGAAAATAGAAAAAATAAATTACAAGCTAACATATGGTAAAAATTAAAAGTAAATGTTGAAAAAGCTAAGACAATGGTGAAACTATATGAATATGCTTAATTGCATTCAAAATTGGAGAAGATTAATGAAAATATTCTCATACCTTTGAGAAGATGGCAGCAGTGGTGCAGAATCCGGTGAGGCAGTAGCGACATGGGCAGAGGTCCGGTNACCAACTTTGGTCGCTAAATTTAAATTTTATTTATTTATATTTTGTAATTTTTTAAAATAATAATATAATTATTAAAAAATTAATATCTGGGTCCCACTTTAGCGACCAAAGTTGGTCTCTATTTGCTTTCCTTTTTATAAGCGACCAACTTTGGTCGCTAAATTTAAATTTTATTTATTTATATTTTATAATTTTTTAAAAATAATTNGGGAACCCGTTTTTGGGTCTGTTCTTTTTTTTAAAAGCGACCATAGTTGGTCGCTATTTTTGGTCTGTAGTTAAATATTGACCGTTTGAGCAAAATAGCGACCAACTGTGGTCGCTATTTTTAAAAAAAAAATATTTTGCTTTTTAAATATTATAACTATAATTATTATAAGAAAATTATTAGAAACCCGTTTTTGAGTCTGGTTTTTAGGAAAAGTGACCAAAGTTGGTCGCTATTTTTGGTCTGTAATTAAATATTGACCGTTTGACCAAAATAGCGACCAACTGTGGTCGCTATTTTTTTAAAGAAAAAATATTTTGCTTTTTAATTATTATAACTAAAATTATTATAAAAAAACTATTAGAAGATTTAAATAATTATTTTATTTAACTAAAATTATTATAAATAATTATTCGCTAGGTAATTAATTATAATAGATTATAATGGCATCTATGTAAAGTAATTTCTTAAGTTATATTTAAGTATATGACTAATTTAATATGCATACATAAATTATAACGTNTTGAAAAAATTAGCGACCAAAAAGCGACCACACTTGGTCGCTAATGTATTTACAATTATTTTTTTAAATAATTTTCTTCAATTTAGCGACCAACTTTGGTCGCTTTTCTTGACAGACCAATTTTGGTCGCAAATTATTGGTCGCTTTTTCCCGAATTTTTAGTAGTGTGTGTCTTGAAAACAAACTAATTATATTTTTGGTGTCCAAACAGATATATTTTAATTATTGAGTTATGTTTGTTGTTTAGGTAGATAGAATATCTTATTGTTTCTTTCTTTGGAATTTTATTTGGATCATCAGTATGAATTTTAAATTGCTAACTCTATCTTTATGTGTGTCTTCGTGAAATTGATAGGTCGAATTTTATTTTATTTTGATAGTGAGAAG
>ML256484.1:0-18748 GCA_005239495.1 Nicotiana undulata | reverse complement strand
TTCTTTCATAAATCTTTTTAATTTTGGTCTCTATTGTCATGATATATTCTGTCATTTTGGTGATCATATTGGCATAAATATTAATTTTCATAATTAGAATGTGCTTTGCCACATTATTTAATTTGTGACAATCAATAAGAGGTTTCGTATTACTTCAATGTTGGAGCATGTTATGTCGCACCTTAATCATTGGCATTCTTAAAGTGATATGTAAGGAATAAACGATCACAAAAATCTTAAAATAATAAACTAAACATAAGATAAGGGACACTGAAAGTTTCAACATTTGCTATTTGCGGATATTTGTGAAGCATAAAGCTCTAATGGGTTAATTATTTTATTTTCTTGATTTTTTCGAATACATGATTAATCATAAAAGCGACAAAAAATGAAAAATAAAAGTATACTCAAGATTGTTGAAAAGTGAAATTTAGCTAGTCATTTGGCCATAGATTCCCAAATTTATTTTGAAAATTTTGATTTGGGTGAAGTTTGGTTTGAAGATGATTTGGACATACGTTTTTAAAATATATTTCCCAACTTTATTTTGGAAAAACATGTATAAAATTCTCAAGTTTTGGGATTTTGGCCCAAAATCAGCAATTGGGTGATTTTGGGATTTGAAGTTTGGAATTTGGGATTTTGCCAAAATGTGGGCAAAATTTATGGCCAAACATGAGTTTGACAAATAAATCCCAAATTTATTTTGGCAAAACTCATGGCCAAACGGGTCCTTAAAAAGAGGTAATTATCAGTGAAATAATTAAAATTATATATATTTTAGCTGCTATTTCAATTTATCTATTTTTAACCCTATCATATCTAAAGGCAATTTCTAGAAAATGACAAAAACTTCTTAAAAGAAATATAAACAAACACGCCTTCTAAAAAAAGGAATTTAAACAAAAATATTAGTTCGAGCTACACAGACAAACAGAAGAATCTCACATTTTTTACGAGATAGCAGGTCTTTTACTTTGTTGTCACTATTTCCTATGGTTGCTACCAAACCTCTATTTTTGTTTTCAGACCTTCCGGTCCAAAATTTTGATTTTGGTAGTAATGACAATTAATAAGTTGTGATAGCATAACACTTAATAGTTAATATTGAGTTCACAGTTTGCTAATTCATCTAGCATTTTTTAACCTTCAATCTTTATTATGTAATTTTAAAAAATAAATTACTATAAGACATAATACACACGTGCAACGCACATACTCTAAAACTAGTAAATAGAAAAAAGGAAAATGGGATTTCCTTGTTTTAGACCCCGGAAGACTTGAAGAAACTTTTTATATTCCCATTTATAATAACAGAATACCAATTATTTGAAATCAAATTTCCAGATCATATGTATCCATTGCTCAGAGAATAAATTTCTTTTGTTTGCTACATTATGTATTTGTCTGTTTACAATTGTAATGTCACGACCCAAGGTGGATCGTGATAGCGCCCAACACCAATGTTAGACAAGCCAACACTAATCAACTAGTAAATACCCATTTTTAGTTAAACAAAGCATACAACTAGCTTTAATTACATTATTAAAAAGTTACTAATAAATACGGATTTAACAAGCGACCAATACAAGTACCACTAGAGGGACTCACGAATATGATCATACAAACCAAAAATAATAGTCTACCAATGTGTGTTCCAGAATCTAGTGTCACAAGTACGAGGGCAACTAGTAAAATATAAAAAAATTGTGACTACCCTACTGTCTGAGATCGTATAGATAGATACGACAAAAGAGAAACTCCGGCAATGTTTCTTAACAGCTCGGAAGTGGGGGAGCTCACCGTGTAGTCTCGAACGAGTATCAGGAATGCGCGCCGGGTGGGTAACTAGATGCACCAGCCTCAGATCCTATACAATTAAGTATAGAAACGTATTATGAGTATATAAATAATATACACCCAGTAAGTATCCAGTCTAACCTCAAAGAAGTAGTGACGAGGGATCGACTTGGCACTTACTAAGGTCAACAATAGCATGATTAAAATGTTAGACTCACCAGGAATAACATGAATAAAACCGACAATAATCATCAGAAAGTGACATGTTCTATTTTTTTTATAATTTCAAAGGTAAATCTCCATCGAATCATTTAACAATTCATATTCCAAGGCATTTAAAGCAGGAACGGTCACAGTAAGTCCAAATAAATAAAATGTGCAAGTCATGCCGAGGTCGTACGACCCGATCGAACATAATAATAAAATATGCACTGCCGGAGGGTCGAACAACGCGAACCATAGATGCATTTATTCACCCCGCTCAAATTTCAATTATGCGACGCGGTCAATCATAAATTTAAATAATTCAAATCAATTTCTTTTATTAAATTGTTTTCTTTAAAAGAAGGAGGCAATTCAATTAGAAGCTTTAAATCCTTAGAAATTCTCAATTTAATTCCATTTATCACAATTAACAAGTATCATCAAATAATAGTGTTCACAAAGTATGGTGTAAATCTAAACTACCCGGACATAGCAAGAATAGTAGCTAAGTACGGACTCTCGTCACTTCGTGCATACGTAGCCCCCACAAATACTCATATTTTTAATCAAATTCACCTATGGAGACATTTTCCTCTTACAAGGTTAGAAAGGAGACTTAACTCGTAGCAAAACCTACTTCCCAAATTCAAGAACGCGCTCAAACCTCCAAATTTGACGCCCAAAAACTTTAAGCTAGTCAAACATTACATACACTAATCAATCTATGCTCAAAAGTTCATAATTCCTCCATTTAAGTGATTACTCAACCTAATTAGCAAGATTTCTAAAATTCACCCCCAGACCCAGATGCTCGGATTCTGGAAATTTTCAAAGAAAGTTGTTATCCATAACCTTAGGAACATAGATATATAATTTTCACTAAGTTGCATAACTATTTTCGTGATAAAACTCTATTTTTATCAAAACCCTAGATTTTCCTCTAAACTCATTATTCTCACTAATTTACATGTTAAAATCTACCCATAAACTATGTATTACGCTCACATTAGGTAGAATTTACTTACCTCACAAGGCTAGGTAGAAATCCCCCTCTTAAGAGCTCTCAAATCGTCCAAGATTGAAATAAATGACCCCAAAAATGTTTAAGTCCCGATTTTAAAAGATCTTACTGCCTGCAGCATTTCCGCACCTGCTGGGAGATGGCCATACCTACCGTCACGCACCTGCGGAAAATAAATCGCAGGTGCGCATCCTCCCCCAAAGATAAAGCACCACATCTGCGGGTTCGAAGAGCCGCACCTACGCAAGTACTCGCACTTGCGACCACTGGCCTCGCACCTGCAGTCGCGCATGTGCGCTGAGGCTTCCGCTCCTGCGGTGCTTGGCTGGCCTTCCACCTTCACTCTTGCAACTCGGGGCTCACACATGCGGCTGCCCAATAGCAGGTGCGGTCGCACCAGAACTGGTGCACCAGCATCTCTTTTGATCTTTGAACTCGACTCGCGCAACGTCCGAATGGTATCCGGGGTCCCCGAAGCCCCGTCCAAACATACCAATAAGTTTGAAATCATAAAACGGACTTTCTCGAACTTATGGAACGCCCGAAACAACATTAAAACTATGAATCCCCACCCAAAACCCAATAATCAAACTTAAGAGTTTCAAGTTCTTCATTTCATTTCCAATGCACCGAAATATACTTAAACTATCCGGAATGACACCAAAATTTGCGTGTAAGTCTTAAATGACATTATGGAACAATTACCGATCTCGGATTTCCGTTCAAACATCGATATTATCAAAACACGTTCCAACCCAAATTTAAAGAACTTCTAAAACCTTTAAGGACCAACCTTCATTATTAGGCGTCGAAACGCCCCCGGATCATCCGAAACCCACTCCGAGCATACCCCCAAGTCTGAAATCATCATACGAATCTATTGGAACCGTCAAATCTCAATTCCGAGGTTGTTTACTCAAAATGTTGAACGAAGTCAAACTTGGCCTTTTTGGCCAACCTTAAGGAACCAAGTGTTCCGCTTTCACTCCAAACTCTTCAAATCTCCGAACAAATCATCCCCGCAAGTCATAATTCACTAACAAAAAGTACGGGATGTCTTATTTAGTGGTACGGGTTTCTAGAAAGCAAATCGACTGATCGGGTTGTTACCTTCTCCACCTCTTAAACAAATGTTCGTCCTCGAACGGGTCTAGAATCATACCTGGAATGCTCAATAAGTGTGGATATCTGCTCCACATATCATCTTCGGACTCCCAAGTCGCCTCCTCGACTAGTTGGCCCCTCCACTGGACCTTCACTTCGGATACCCTCTTAGACCTCAAGTAGCGATCCTGTCTATCAACAATAGCAATTTGCTCCTCCTCATAACCCAAGCTCTCATGTAGGTGACTAGTGCTAAAGTATAACACATGTTACAAGTCGGAGTGGTACCTCCGGAGCATAGACACGTGAAAAACCGGAGGAACTCCTGATAAGCTGGGAGGTAAAGCAAGCTCATAAGCAACCTCCCCAACTCGCCTCAACACCTCAAATATGCCTATAATCCTGGGGCTCAACTTGCCCTTCTTTCCGAACCTCATAATACCCTTCATCGGCGAGACTTTCAAGAGAACCTTTTCGCCGACCATAAATGATACATCCCCCACCTTTTGATCCGCGTAACTCTTCTGTATGGACTGTGCCGTGCGAAGTCGCTCCTGGATCAACTTTACCTTTTCCAAGGCATCCTTCACCAAATCTGTACCATATAATTTGGCTTCGCCGGGCTCAAACCACCCAATGAGAGAACGACATCGCCGACCATACAAAGCCTCGAATGGAGCCACCTCGATGTTGGACTGGTAACTGTTGTTGTACGCAAACTCGGCTAAGGGCAATAACTGATCGCACTGCCCTCCAAAGTCAATCACACATGCTCTGAGCATTTCCTACAATATCTGAATTGTCCGCTCTAACTGCATGTCGGTCTGTGGATGAAATGTTGTGCTGAGCTCCACACGGGTGCCCAACTTACTCTGTACGGCTCTCCAGAAATGCGAAGTGAACTGAGGACCTCTATCTGATATGATGGACACAGGAACACCGTGCAACCAAACTATCTCCCGGATGTAAATCTGGGCTAACCTCTTTGAAGTGTAAGTAGTGGCTACTGGAATGAAGTGTGCCGACTTGGTCAACCTGTCAACAATAACCCAAACTGCATCGAACTTCCGCAAAGTCCGTGGCAACCCAACTATGAAGTCCATAGTGATGCGCTCCCATTTCCACTCAGGTATAGTCATCTGCTGGGTAGGCCTTCTGACCTTTGGTGCTCATACTTAACCTGCTCGCAATTTAGGCACCTAGCTACATACTCCACTATGTCTTTCTTCATCCGCTGCCACTAATAATGCTGCCTCAGGTCACGATACATCTTCGTAGCACCTGGATGAATAGAATACCGTGAACAATATGCCTCCTCTAGAATCGTATCCCTCAAGCCATTAACATTAGGAACACATAGGAAACCTTGAAGTCGCAGAACACCATCATCTCCAATAGAATCCTCTTTGGCACCACCCTGTAGTACCGACTATCTGAGAACTGCCAAATGCGGATCATCAAACTGTCGAGCCTTGATCTGCCCCAATAGTGAAGACTGGAAAACAACACATGCAAGAACTTGACTGGGCTCAGAAATATCCAGCCTCACAAATCTGTTAGCCAAGAACTGAACGTCCAAAGCTAGCGGCCTCTCCTTTGCTGAAATGAATTCCAAGATACCCATACTCTCTGCCTTCCTGCTTAAGGCATCCACGACCACATTTACCTTGCCCCGATGATAAATAATGGTGATGTCATAATCCTTTAGTAACTCAAGACATCTACGCTGCCTCAAATTGAGATCCCTTTGCTTGAACAAGTGCTGCAAACTGCGGCGATCAGTATAAACCTTACAAGATACCCCATATAAGTAATGCCTCCAAATCTTAAGAGCATGGACAATTGCGGCCAACTCCAAATCATGCACGAGGTAGTTCTTCTTATGCACCTTCGACTGACATATACAATAACTCGTCACTCCTGCATCGATACACATCCCAAGCCAACACGTGAAGCGTCGCAATAAACTGTATACATCCCCGTGCCGGAAAGCAACACTAGAACTGGTGCTGTGGTAAAAGCTGTCTTGAGCTTCTGAAAGCTTGTCTCACACTCGTCGGACCATCGTAACGGAGCACCCTTTTGGGTCAATCTAGTCAGAGGTGCTGCAATGGAAGAAAAGCCCTCCACAAACCGGCGATAATAACCTGCCAAACCCAAGATACTTCTGATCTCGGTCGCTGAAGTAGGACGAGGCCAACTCTCAACTGCCTCAATCTTCTTGGCAACCACCTTAATACCCTCTCCTGATACAACATGCCCCAAGAACGCCACAGAATCCAACCAAAACTCACACGTGGAGAACTTAGCATACAACTTCTATTCCCGCAAAGTTTGGAGCACTACTCTCAAATGCTTCTCATGCTCCCCCAAGCTACGTGAGTAAATCAAGATGTCATCAATGAAGATGATAATAAAGGAATCAATATAAGGCTTTAACACTCTATTCATTAGGTCCATGAATGTCGATGGGGCATTAGTCAAGCCAAAGGACATCACTAGAAACTCATAATGTCCATATCTAGTACGGAAGGCAGTCTTCAAAACGTCTGAGTCCTGGATCTTCAACTGGTGGTACCCTGATCTCAAGTCGATCTTGAACACCCTAGCACCCTGTAACTGGTCAAACAAATCATCGATACGAGGCAACGAGTACTTGTTCTTGATGGTGACTTTGTTAAACTGGCGGTAATCAATGCATATCCGCATAGTCCCATCTTTCTTCTTCATAAATAATACTGGTGCACCCCAAGGTGATACACTCGGTATGAAAAATCCATTTGCTAGCAACTCTCAAGTTGTTCTTTCAACTCCTTCAGTTCTTTCGGAGCCATACGATGCGATGGAATAGATATAGGTTGGGTTCCTAGAGCCAAGTCAATGAAAAAATCAATATCACGATCTGGCGGCATACCTGGAAGGTCAAAAGGAAATACATCGGTGAACTCCCGAACTACTGGAACTGAATCAATCATCGGAGACTTTGCAGTAGTGTCTCGGACATAAGATAGATAAGCCAAACAACCCTTCTCGACCATACATCGATCCTTCAGGAAAGAGATAACTCGACTGGGTGTGCTAACAGAAGGACCCTTCCACTCCAATTTCAGAAACTCTGACATCGCTAAAGTAACGGTCTTGGCATAGGAATCAAGGATGGCGTGATATGGAGATAACTAGTCCATGCCAAGGATGACCTCAAATTTGGTCATATCAAGTAACAAAAGGTCCGCTCTAGTATCGTAACCACATAATGTAACCACACAGGACCGATAGATGTGATCCACAACCACAGATTCGCCCACCGAAGTGGACACATAAACAGGAGTATCCAAAGACTCACGAGAGATATCCAAGAAATGAGCAAAATGAGATGATACATATGAATGGGTAGACCCTGGATCAAATAATACCGAAACATCCCTGCCAAAGACATAAATAATACATGTGATCATGACATCTAAGGCCACTGCATCCAGTTTGGGCGGAAAAGCACAAACCTAGCTGGAGCGCCGGCTGGCTAACCTCCTCCTGACTGTACTCCAACTCTAGGACGACCTCTACATGCTTGCCCTCTGCCTCTGGGTGGTCGGGCAGCTGGCGCGGCTGGTGGAGCTAAAATCATGGGCTGGTGACCCTGCTGCACTGCATTGCCCCAAAGTCTGGGTCAACTCCTCTTCATGTGACCCAGATCTCCACACTCGTAACACCCTCGCGGTACCATAGAGTGTTGTCCCGAAGTCTGACCCAGATGACCTACATACCCACTGGAAGGACCCTGAATGGCTGGTGGGTGGTATGAACTCTCTAGCATGGCACTGAAATAAGCACTGGAAGAACCTTGATGACCAGAATACCCGCCGGAGGAACCCTAAATAGCTGGTGGACGGTAAGAACTCTCCAGCATCGCAGCGAAATAAGGCCTCACTAGCGTACCTCGAGGATGTGGTGGTGTAGCTGAATATGGGGGCTTGCTGGGCTGGCCCCTCCTAAACTGACCTTTGCCCCTAGTCGAGGCACCTCTAAACTCTCCATAGAAACGGTCCATCTTGTCCTACTGTATCTGCTCTCTACCTCTCTGATGGTAGCCCTCGATCCTCCGGGCAATCTCCACTACCAACTGATAAGGGGTCTCCATCTTAACCTCCCGGGCCATATTGGCCCTAATACCGGTGTGCAACCCCGCAACAGACCTCCGCACCCCTCACGTCTGAAAGAATTATCATAAGTGCATGGAGGGATAACTTAGAAAACCTCACCTCATAGTCGGTCACTAACATCTGACCCTACTCAAGCTGCTCAAATTGATACCGTAACACCTCCCTCTCGGAGGGTGGAATATACATATCCAAGAAAAGTTGTGTGAACTGGCCCCAAGTCATGGGAGGAGAACCCGTTGGTATGCCAAAAAGGTAAGACTACCACCATCTATAGGCCCTGTCCTCCAGCTGGAAAGTAGTGTAGTCTACCCCATGAGACTCCAATATTATCATGTTGTGCAATCTATACCTGCACCTATCAATGAAGTCCTGGGCGTCCTCATGATGCTCGCCTCCGATGACTGGAGGGTGTAACTGGTCCACGAGTCCAATAACATCTGCGGCTCACCATCCGCAGCTGGCCTAGGCTCATGCACAACTGCTGCAACTAGTTGGGCCCCCTCTGCGAGTAGTGTACCCGGAGTCTGATATACCGCAACTGCATGCCCGGGAGCTTGAGCAGTATGGTTCTGTGCTCCCCCTCCCGCCTGAGATGTGGCTGGGTCTGCTGGAAGTAAACCATCCTGCGTCATAGAATCCATGAAGTGCAACATACAGCCCATGACCTCCTGCATGCCTGGTGCTATCATGAAATCCACCGGGGCTGGCGCTACTGCGGGCACCTCGCCCTGCTCCTCGACGATGGGATCCTTCACTGGATCCACTGGTGGTGCTACCGGGGCAACTCTAGAACGCCCTCGTTCCCTACCTCGGGCAGGTGCCCTTCCCCGACCTCAGCCTCGGCCTCCAACAACAGGGGGAGCAGCTCCTCCCGGGTCCAAAACGTCTGTTGCGCGCGTTCTCACCATCTGCGAGAGAATAGAAAGAAGAACTTAGTATACCATCAACTGCACGATAAGAGATGAATAAAGAGTAGTTTCTTATCATCCTATAGCCTCTCGAAGATAAGTACGGATTCCGCACTGATCCGCGAGACTCTATTAGATCTGCCCATGAGTTATGAGACCTATGTTAACCTAGTGCTCTGATACCATGTTGTCACGACCCAATATGGGTCGTGATGGCACCCAACACCGATTTTAGGAAAGCCAACACTAATCAACTAGTAAATTCCCATTTTTAGTTAAACAAAGCCAACAACTAGCTTTAATTACATTTTTAAACAGTTAATAAATACGGATTTAACGAGCGACCAATGAGAGTACCACTAGAGGGACTCACGAATATAATCTTACAAACAAAAAATAATAGTCTACTAATGTGTGTGCCAAGATCTAGTGTCACAAGTACGAGGGCAACTAGTAGAATATATAAATAAATGTGACAACCCTACTGTCTGAGATAGTATAGACATATACGACAAAAGAGAAACTCCAGCAATGTTGCTGAATGGATCGGAAGGGGGGCAGCTCACCGTGTAGTCTCGAACGGGTATCAGGAATGCGTGTTAGGTGGGTAACTAGATGCACCAGCCTCAGATCCTGTACAATTAATTATAGAAGCGTAGTATGAGTACATAAATAATATGACGAGGGGTCGACTTGACACTTACTAAGGTCAACAATAACATGATTAAAATGTTAGACTCATCAGGAATAACATGAATAAAACCGACAATAATCATCATAAGGTGACATGTTCTGTTTTTTATAATTTAAAAGGTAAATTTCCATCGAATCATTTAACAATTCATATTCCAAGGAATTTAAAGCAGGAACATCCACAGAAAGTCCAAACAAATAACATGCGCAAGTCATGCCGAGGTCGTACGGCCCGATCCAACATAATAATAAAATGTGCATTGCCGCAGGGTCGAACGACGCGAACCATAGATACATCAATTCACCCCGCTCGCGAATCATTCATGCGACGCGGTCAAACATAAATTTAAATAATTCAAATCAATTTATTTTATTAAATTGTTTTCTTTAAAAGAAGGAGGCAATTAAATTGGAAGCTTTAAATCCTTAGAAATTCGCAACTTAATTACATTTATCACAATTAACAAGTATCATCAAATAATGGTGTTCACAAAGCATAGTGTAAACCTAAATTATCCGGACATAACATGAATAGTAGCTACGTACGGACTCTCGTCACTTCGTGCGTACGTATCCCTAATACTTATATTTTTAATCAAATTCATATATGGGAACATTTTCCTCTTACAAGGTTAGAAAGGAGACTTACCTTGTAGCAAAGCCTACTTCCCAAATTCAAGAACTCGCTCAAACCTCCAAATATGACGCCCCACAACTCGAAGCTAGTCAAACATTACATAAACTAATCAATCCTCAACGGTTCATAATTCCCCTATTTACGTGATTAATCAACCTAATTAGCAAGATTCCTAAAATTCACCCAGGCCCAGATACTCGAATTCTGGAAATTTTCAAAGAAAGTTGTTATCCATAACCTTAGGAATATAGATATATAATTTTCACTAAGTTCCATAACTACTTTCGTGATAAAACTCCATTTTTATCAAAATCATAGGTTTTCCTCTAAACTCATTATTCTCACTAATTTACATGTTAAAATCTACCCATAAACTATGTATTAAGCTCACATTAGGTAGAATTTACTTACCTCACAAGGCTAGGTCGAAATCCCCCTCTCAAGAGCTCTCAAATCGTCCAAGGTTGAAATATATGACCCCAAAAATGCCTAAGTCCCGATTTTAAAAGATCTCATTGCCTTCAGCATTTCCGCACCTGAGGGGAGATGGCCGCACCTGCGGAAAATCAATCGCAGGTGCGCATCCTCCCCCAAAGATCAAGCCCCACATCTGCAGGCTCCAGGATCCGCACCTGCGCAAGTACTCGCACCTGCGACAACTGGCCTCGCACCTGCAGTCGTGTATGTGTGTTGAGGCTTCCGCACCTGCGGTGCCTGGCTGGCCTTCCACCTTTGCTCTTACGACTCGGGGCTCACACCAGCGGCTCCCCAACAGCAGGTGTGGTCATACCAGAACTGGTGCACCAGCAGTTCGTTTGAGCTTTGAACTCGACTCGCGCAACGTCCGAATAGTATCTTGGGCCGCTGAGGCCATGTCCAAACATACCAACAAGTTTGAAATCATAAAACGGACTCGCTCGAACTTTTGGAACGCCCGAAACAACAACAAAACTATGAATCGCCACCCAAAACCCATGAATCAAACTTAAAAAGTTTCAAGTTCTTCATTTTACTTCCAATGTGCCGAAATGTACTTAAACTTCCCGGAATGACACCAAAATTTGCTTGCAAGTCTTAAATGACATTACGAAACTATTTCCGGTCTTGGATTTCCGTTTGGACTTCGATATCACCAAAACGCGTTCCAACCCAAATTTAAAGAACTTCTAAAACCTTTTAGGACCAACCTTCACTACTAGGCACTGAAACGCCCCCGAGTCATCCGCAATCCCCCCGAGAATACGCCCAAGTTTGAAATCATCATACGAACCTATTGGAACCGTCAAATCCTGATTCCGAGGTCGTTTACGCAAAATATTGACCGAAGTCAAACTTGGCCCTTCTGGCCAACCTTAAGGAACCAAGTGTTCCGCTTTCACTCCAAACTCTCCAAATCTCCGAACGAATCATCCCCGCAAGTCATAATTCACTAACAAAAAGTACGGGATGTCTTATTTAGTGGTACGGGATTCTAGAAAGCAAATCGACTGATTGGGTTGTTACCTTCTCCACCTCTTAAACAAATGTTCGTCCTCGAACGGGTCTAGAATCATACCTGGAATGCTCAATAAGTGTGGATATCTGCTCCACATATCCTCTTCGGACTCCCAAGTTCGCCTCCTCGACTAGTTGGCCCCTCCACTGGACCTTCACTTCGGATACCCTCTTAGACCTCAAGTAGCAATCCTGTCTATCAACAATAGAAATTTGCTCCTCCTCATAACCCAAGCTCTCATTGCACAATTTCGATTATTTCAAGTGTTTTTCGGTAAAGATGTTTACTTTTCCTTTTCTTTTTATATATTTGAAACCAACCATTGAGTATAAGCAATGTGCATGTGATATGTTTTTCGCAATCGATGTTAACTTAATCCTTAACAATTTTCCTAAATGAATTTAACACGACACAGGACTTTCAACTATATGCAAAATATGAAACTATCACACAAATGTATCCGATAGACTTGAAGAAACTTTCTCTATTCCCACTTATTGTTGGGAATATACCTCCACAGAAATAATATTTACGGTAATAAAACCGAAATAATAACGTAGCACCGAAATACAATAATCAACAATAATAAAAAAGTGACAATGACACCAAGATTTTTACGAGGGAACCCTTCTGAATAAGGAAAAAATCACGCCCCGAGAGGATCAACTGATATCACTATAGTAAGGAATTTTACACTTTGTAGGCCCGAGTAAAATACTACAAAGACCACTACAATACTCAAAAGAAATCACCCTCTTTTGATATTCCCACCTCGCTATAATATCGCTCACACTCTCTATTTTTCCTCACAGACTATTTTCTTATACCCTATGTGTGATGCCTCACTCTTCCGTTCTCTTTTTGTTGGTGTGTTGAAAGAAGTGAAAGAGTTCTCCTTTTATTGGAGAAAACACGTAGCCTCCAAGAATGCTACTGGAGGATCTTCAATTCTCCTTCATTCCTTTCCAAACTTGGGGCCAAAGTAATCATAGGCACATGCCTATTACAAATGGGATGGACCCCACAATCTCCCCCTGCAGTCCCATTCACCTGAATGAGGTAAAACCAGGGTTTCTAGTTTGAGTGCATGCTGACAAGTTCTTTGCATAGGTCGGACTTGTCTCGCGGTACCATATTGGTCAACATATCTGAAGGATTCTTACTTGTATGGATCTTCTTGACCTGCATAGATTCATACTCTATTCGTTCTCGAATCTAGTGATATCTCACGTTGATATGCTTTGTCCTTGCATGATACATGGTGTTTTTGCATATAGGACACATATTCTTGCTCAACTTCAGATGACCAGCAAGAGGTGTGCTGACTATCTTAGCACTTTTCATACTGAAGCATTCCAGTACACGTTCAGTGTACTTCTCCTAAGATAGCTACAACTTTCTTCTTGTTCGCTCTCGAACTATCTTCATCCCCAGAATTTGTTGTGCTGGGCCTAAGTCCTTCATATCAAATGACTTGGACAAATCTCTCTTCAACTTTGCAATCAACTCTTTGTCTTGTCCTACAATAAACATGTCATCCACATACAACAACAATATAATAAAGTTATTATCAGAAAATCTTTTAAAGTATACACATGGATCAGAATAGGTCTTTATGTATGTTTGACTTTTCATGAATGAGTCAAACTTCATATACCACTGCCTAGGTTCCTGCTTCAACCCATAAAGACTCTTATTCAATTTGCACACCATGTGTTTTATTCCAGCTACTTCAAAATCCTTCTAGCTGCTCCATATAAATCTCCTCTTCAAATCTCCATGAAGAAATGCAGTTTTCACATCCAACTGCTCCACTTCAAGATCTAGGCTAGGTGCTAAGCTCAAGATTGTACGAATAGAAGTCATTTTGACAAAAGGTGAGAATATTTCATCAAAATTAATACCTTTCTTTTGTTCAAAGCCTTTAACCACGAATCTAACTTTGTATCTGACCAGCATGCCATTTCCATCTTTCATGAGTTTAAATACCTACTTGCATTTGAGTGGTCTTTTACCCTTTGAAACTTCAACCAATTTGTACATGTTATTTTTCTGTAGAGACTCCATCTCTTCTTGCATGGATTTCATCCACTAGTTCATTTCTAGATGGGACAACACCTCCTTAAGACTTTCTGGCTCCCCCTCATCACTGATGAGGACATACTCTGTGGAAGGGTACCTACATGACTCTAACCTTGGCCTTTCTGATCTCCTTAGAGGTTGAGGTTTCTCTTCTCTCTGAGTAGGGCGCTCCACTTGCTCGACACCATCATCAAGTTGCTCCCCCCTGCTCAATAATCTCATCAGGTTGCTCCCCCTACTCGGCAACCTCGTCGGTTCTACTTTCTGCACTTGTGGGATTGTTAGAAGTAGAAGGAATAGTAACAAGGTTAGGAATTATACCATTCTTGGCCTTCTCTGACATATCATCAGCAACTCCAACTTCACATTCTTGCAAGATTACATCTCTACTTCTGATGACCTTCTTCTTTACAGGATCCCACAATATATACCCAAACTCTTCATGTCCATATCCGATGAATATGCAGGGAACGAATTTATCATCTAGATTTGTTCTCTTCTCCTTCGGTACATGTGCAAAAGCTCTGCAACCGAACACCTTCAGATGCGAGTAGGACACCTCCTTGTTGGTCCAAACTTTTTCTAAGATGTCAAACTCCAATGGAACTGATAGACTTCTATTGATCAGATAACAGACTGTCTGAACTGCTTTACCCTAGAGTGACTTAGGTAGTTTAGCCATTTTGAGCGTGCTTCTCACCTTCTCAACAATGGTGCGGTTCATCCTCACGGCCATGCTATTGTTCTGTGGGGTTCCAGGAACTGTCTTTTCATGTATGATCCCATGACTTGAACAGTACTCTTCAAATTCCCTTGAAGTGTACTCACCTCCATTGTCACTTCGGAGACGCTTTAGCTTTCGACATGTCTCCCTTTCCACCGGAGCATGAAACTTCTGGAAAACTTGAAACACTTGATCTTTGGTTTTCAAGATGTAAACCCACAATTTACGTGAAGCATCATCTATAAAAGTAACAAAATATTTGTTACCGCCCATTGATTCAATTTTCATTGGACCATAAACATCAGAATATACTAAATCAAGCATATTCAAATTTCTTTCAAATGATGTGTGAAATGAGATTTTATGTTGTTTACCAAATAAACAGTAATCACAAGGTTTTACCGCTGTATCTTTGGCAAAAGAGATGAACGATTTATAGCAAGAATATGCAATCCCTTCTCGCTCATATGACCCATTCTTTTGTGCCACAAATCTACAAAAATTTCATCTTGTGTCGCATTCAATTCACCTCGGCATATTTCTGCATTTGTCTTGTACACCGTGCCACGAGAAACTCTCTTTGCAATCACCAATGATCCCTTGGTAAGTCTCCACTTTTTATTTGCAAAATAGTTCTCGTATCCATCTCGGTCTAAAGCAATTCCTGAGATCAAGTTCATCCACAAATCAGGTACATGCCGCACGTCTTTTAGAACCAATGTCACCAATACCTGCAATCTTTGAGTAGTTTGTGTTACCCGTTCTCGCAGTGCCGAGATCACCTGCTATATATCTGAAAAACAGATCTCTTACCGATATGGCATGGTAAGATGTTGTTGTGTCAACCACCCATTCCGACTCTGGACCTGCCAAAAGCATGCATTCCTCTTCGCCATTTATGAAGAGAATAACATAATCATTGTTTTGCACAATGGCGGTTGTGTTGTTGTCATTCTTCTAGCCACTGCTTTCACATTTTCCTTTCCTGAGATTTGGGCTATCTCTTTTGAAGTGACCTGGTTGATTGCAATTGTAGCTATTTTTGGCTTTTGATTTGGATCGGTTCTTGGACTTCCCACGACCTCCCGATCTACGATCACTATAAAACAAATTGGAATTAGCTTTGAACGTCACCGCTAATCTGTCGCTAAAACACTCGTAGCTTGAAGAATTTCTTGATAATCCGTTGCTAATCTGTCGCTAATTGAGACTAGCGACATATTCTTTTTTATTTAGCTACAAAATTTGTCTGTCGCTAAAACCTGATTTTTAAGTAGTGCATAGTTGCTCGAACTCCTTTGATTACTCATGCATCTACCTTCTGTGATGAGAGCATGCCCATGATTTTCATGCTTCTTTCTCATCTTCTCATTGAGTAGAAGAGCAGATGTGACATCGTTCAACTCAATGGTAGTCTTACCGAGCAAGATGGTTGTTGCCAAATTATCGTGATGGCAACGAGTTCAACAACAAGATGGATTTATCTTCTTCCTCGATTTTCACTCCGAGGTTGGCCGGCTGTGTGATTAGTACGTTAAACACATTTAAATGTGACAAAAAATTTGTACCTTCACCCATGTGTAGGTCGTATAACTGCTTATTCAGGTACAAATTTTTTTGTCAGCGTTTTGGACATGTATAGGATTTCCAACCTTGTCCAAATACCACATGTGGTGTCCTCATCAATGATGTTATTTACCACACCATCTGATAAGTGCAACCTGATTGCACTAGCAGCTTTTTCATCCAAGTCAGCGCAGTCATCAGCTTTCATGGTATCAGACTTTTTGGCATCAGCATCTGGTACCTTGTATAATCACTGTTGAATGAACAGATCACTCATCCTTCTTTGCCATGTTGAGAAACCGCTATCTCCGTTGAATTTTGCTACCTCGTACTTTACTCCGGATATTTTTTTTCCGAGTATAGTACTATCGATCGTGAATAATATTTCTGCGTATGAGAAGAATCTATGCTCTGATACCAGTTGTTGGGAATAAACCCCCCACAGAAATAGTATTCACGGTAATAAAAACGAAATAATAACGTTGCACCGAGATACGATAATCAACAATAATAAAAGAATGACAATAACACCAAGATTTTCACGTGAAAACCCTTATGAATAAGGGGAAAAATCACGACCCCGAGAGGAGCAGCTAATATCACTATAGTAAGGAATTTTACACTTTGTAGGTCAAGTAAAATACTACAAAGACCACTAAAATACTCAAAATAAATAACCATCTTTTGATATTTCCACCTCTTTAAAAATCGCTCACTCTCTATATTTCCTCACAAACTATTTTATTATACCCTGTGTGTAATGCCTCACTCTTTATTTCTCTCGTTGTTGGTGTGTTGAAAGAAGTGAAAGAGCTCTCCTTTTATAGGAGAAAATACGTAGCTTCCAAGAATACTACAAGAGGAGCTTCATTTCTCCTCCATTCATTTCCAAACTCTAGGCCAAAGTAATAATAGACACATGCCTATTACAAATAGGATGGACCCCACACTTATAGTAACAGAATACCAATTATTTGAAATTAATTTCTAGATATATGTATCCATTGTTCAGAGAATAATATATTTGAAAGGTTATATAGCAGTTCTCTTGTTTTTCTATAACTACGTAAGAGGATGTGATGACCCAAAAGGTCATCCCGTATAATTTTAACTAAATCTGTGTTCTGAGGCACTGAAAACCTCCGTTTATCTCACATCGATATGCGTGCGCAGCCCGAGCGCGTAGCCGGGGAGCCTTTATGTGAAAAAATTGATAAAAGTTTGAATTTATGATGATTATTTGAATACAGTTGACTCTGATCAATATTTTTGGTAAACGGATCCGGACCCGTGATTCGACGGTCCCGAAAGGTCAGTAGGAAAATATGGGACTTGGGCGTATGCCCGGAATCGAATTCCGAGGTCCCAAGTCCGAGAAATGAATTTTTAAAGAAAATGTTTTTTCTGAAAAATATAAGGCTTTTGAAAATGAAATTTTATGTGAAACATGTGTGATCAGGCCCTTATTGTGGTTTTGGAGCCTGGAACAGGTTCAATACGTTCATTATGAGTTATCTGTGTAATTTGGTAAGAAACGGACTAAGTTTGACGTGATTCGGACTAAAAATGGAGAGTTTGAGAAGTTTTAAATTATATTAATGATTTTGAGGTGTAATTCGTTGTTTTTGATGTTATCTTGGTGGTGTAACTATACGAGTAAGTCCGTAGGATGTCTTTGAGGTTGTGTGAATAATTGATGTTGAGCCCCGAGGGCTCGGGAGAATTTCGGGTAGGACCCGGGGTGTTTTAGACTTAGAATGCAGGCAGTTGCAGATCAGAAGGGGTCCATGTCTCTGAACCTGTAGCGCGGTCCGCAGTCGACCTTTCGCGGTCCGCGGTGGACCTTCGCGGTCGCCCTAGCGCGGTCCGTGGTGGGGGAGTTCAGAGAGGTTCCAGTAGTCGAGGCCTTCGCGGCCGCGATCCGCGGTGGAACCTTTGCGGTCGCGGTCGCTCCAGCGCGGTCCGCGGTGGAGGCCTGGGAGGGGTATATATAAACGGGATTTTCAATTATTTTCTATTTTTCAAAACCCTAAAACATAAGAGGCGACTAAACACTCTTTCTTCTCCAAAACATTTGTAAGTGATTTCTAACTCATTTTCTTTACTCCTTAACTTCTTTTTACAAGATTTCATCCTAGAATCTAGGGTTTTCATGGGGGAATTGGGAATTTTGGGTAAAACCTAAGAATATTGAAATTTGGGAATTTAGACCTCAATTTGGGGTCGGATTGGAATATTGAAATGGGTAATCGGGTTTTGGTAAGAATTTCGGGTTTGGACCAAGCGGGCCTGGGGTCGATTTTTGACTTTTGGGGAAAAACCTTAGAAAACTCATTTTTATGCATTAGAACTTA
>ML256483.1:34115-60436 GCA_005239495.1 Nicotiana undulata | reverse complement strand
AAAAAAAAAAAAAAAAAAAAAAAAACTTTTTTGCGGGGTGGGGTGGGGAGTAACGAAAAAAAGTATTTTTAGAAAGAGGGCATGGGGTGGTGTTATGTGGGTGAGTGTGGGATGAGTTGATGAGGGTAAGGAATAGGGTGTGAAATTTAGAGAAATTGGAGGAAATGAGTTAATGAGGAAAAATATTTTCCAAAGCATTTAAGTCAACTAAACATGAAAAAATTGAAAAATATTTTTCAGAAAATATTTTCCTTCGTACCAAACACACCCTTAATGGTGTTGCATATTCACCACATGTTATAATAAGGAGTTGTCATGAAGTGAAACGTTCCATTAAGGTATTAATGCAGTGAGTATCTTACAAGAGATCTATTGACATAGGATGAATGAATAACGATTTTGTTTCTAGCGATTAATCAAAAAATTTATTCTTAGCGATTGTTCAAATTTTAAAAATCTAACATATTGTTAAGAAACTTAGCTCAAAGTAATAATAATATAAAACAAGAATGTAGAGAGTAAGAGATGAGAGCTTCTTATTTCTTCCATATATTTCAAGTCAATACAATTTGATATCCAAACCCTCTATTTATAGGATGATATAGGTAATACAAAGGTATACCATGAACACGGTATTAACTATTGAGATCATGGTAAAAAAACATGGAGAAGGTTATGGAGGTGTGAGAGTTACAACCATAATAGTAAGAAGTAGTGGGGATAATGGAGAAGAGTAGTGGGAGTAACTTCTTTAGGAGTTATAGACATCAACTATACAATATTATATTTCATAACACTCCCCCTTGGATGTCTATAGATAATGTACCTCGTTAAAACCTTACTAAGAAAAAACCCTGTGGGAAAAAATCTTAGTGAAGGAAAAAGAGTACACATATCTTGTAATACGCATTATTTGCTGCCTCATTAAAAACCTTGCAAGAAAAACTCAGTGGGATAAAACCTTAGCCAAGGGAAAAAGAGTACAACGCGTAGTTGTCTCCCCTTATGAAAACATCACTTTATTTTCCGGACACGACGAATTCCAAGCTTGACAACATCTATAATGTTGAGACAGTCAATGCCTTAGTGAATTATTCCGCCAAGTTATCACTTGAACGAATTTGTTGACATCTATTTCATCATTCTGTTGAAGATTATGTCTGATAAAGAACTTTGATGAAATATATGATTTATTTTGTCTCCTTCAATATATCCTTCTTTCAATTGAGTTAAGAAAACATCAGCGTCTTCATTGTTATTGGAATCTTCTCTTCAAAGAAAAACCACACATTTGTAATGTGTTGAGTCACTTCCTTCATCAGTTGCTAGTATGTTGACATGACTTGAATAAGTATCAACAACTGACAACCTTGTGAAATGATAATATGGGCGTTCCTCAATTACAAATAGATTGTTTGAAGAACGAACTTCAGAAAATGCCTACATTTGCATAAACAACAAAACCTTGACAATATTTGTTAGAATAAACAAATCTATATCAAGGATTCCTTTTTTGCAATAAAGTATTAATAGTATTCCAATATCTTCGTGTCACGACCCCAAGTTCTAACCGGCCGTAATGGCGCCTATCGTGGAACTAGGCTAGCCAACTAACACAAATTACACATTTCCTTTATGAAATTTCCCAAATCTTTAATAATATTTCGTAAAAGTATATAATTTCTAAATCTTTAACAAAGCAAAACAAGCTAACAGTCTATAACCATTCCCCAGATCTGGAGTCAACGGGTCACGAGCTTCTAAGAATAGTGCCAGTAACAATACTGTCATAATACAAGGTCTCAAAAGTAGAATACTAAGTACAAAAATAAGGAAAGGATAATGGAGGTGTTGTGGACGCTGGACAGCTACCTCAATATCCCAAAGCTGGCGCCGCACGGACTCAGATGACTACTGCTCAGTACCAGTACCTGGATCAGCACACAGAGGTGCAGGGAGTAATGATGAGTACGCCAACTCGGTAGTAATGAAAATAAATCAAGTCTGACGGTAAGAAACACACAGTAACAAAACATCAATTCACAATATTAAAATAATGAGTTCTATCAGTGTATACATTCAGGCAAGATGCTTAAAACCAGTTTCAGAAAAATCCTTTGAACAAGTATGATTTTCAATGTTTCTCAGTAAATTTACAAGTAAATCTCAGTACAAAATGAATGAATCATAATTAAATACTCAAGTAGAATATCAACATAAGCTGCCCCTCGGGCCAAATCAACACTCAGTATCAGTCACTCATCACCTCACGGTCACTCAGTAACAGTCACTGAGCACCTCACGGTCACTCAATAGCAGTCACTCAGCACCTCACAGTCACTCAATAGCAGTCACTCAGCACCTCACAGTCACTCATCACTCGGCACTCGCGCTCAGTAGGTATTTGCGCTCACTGGGGGTGTACAGACTCCTGAGGGCCTCCTACAGCCCAAGCGCTATTGACGTTTTAGACTTTAATACTACACAATATTACAAGTTAATTATGCAGTACCCAATTTTCGAGTGTTGTCTAATAAGAAGAACCCGGTTCTTCTTAGTATACTACTTACTACTGTTTGCGAAATAATTAAGCAGTAATAGTAAAGACACATGGATTTTTACGTGGAAAACAACTGGCTCAAAAGGTGAAAAAAACCACGACCTACTCCTCAGTAGGATTTGCTCAAACTCTTCACTAAAACTTTGAGCCAAAACGGACTTACAAAATAAACTATTTTGTAATCCTAGGATTAACTCTAATCCTCTTTGTATCAACTAGCCTCTAGCTAATTTCTACTGATTTCAAGCTAACTCTAACTTTATCAATTTGTACCTATTACAATTGCTTCTAAGTAAGCTGAAAATATACAATGTTAAAACTCCTACTACAATCAACTACACTAAATACACAAACAATGGAACTGTTTCTTTTAGTTGAACTGTAGCCTTTGTATCGCACAACAATTCTACTTGCAAAATATCTCTGGAACTTTTGCTTCAAAACTTGATTCACTTTAGTACTTGTGTGTCCCTTCTTTCAGCAGTAATACATTGATTATTTATAGAGTCCGTTTGTTGAGTCCATAATTCAATTCTGATCCAACTCTTCCTTGGTAAACGAGTTTGATTGTAACTCAACTTCCTTCCTCTATTTCTGTCCTAGCTGAAATCAACTTCTGTCATCTCTATCAGTTTGCAACCTTTTCGTATTAGGAGACATTCTCTTAGTTCATTGATACTCAGCAATCACTGATATCTCCTAGACTTGTACGATACTTGTTCCAACTGCTTCATTCATATGTGTATGCTATAATGGACCTGGTTCAACTTGACACCTTTTTTCAATCTTCAAAACCCATTCAGTGACATGGGCCAACAACTATAAACAGCTAAGTCATGGAAATAATCACTCTGGCACTTGGCCTCACACATATCATAACAGTGCAACATGATGCGGCGTGCAGCCCAATCCAAACATATCCTCACAATATTGGCACTCGGCCTCACTCAGTCAGAAACTCTCAAAATGTCACTCGGGCTATCAAACAACGGGGTACTCGACCCAAAACAATATTTTATATCATAAAATAGTGTAACAAGTATGAGTTTCGAAAACAACAAAATACGGTGTGACTGAGTGTAAATCATGATCAAAATAGTGAGGAATATCATAAAATAGCCCCCAAGGGGTCTAAACAGGTCGGCACGAGGCCCCAAACACGGCTTACAGCCCAAGTATATCAAAAGCAATGAAATACTATTTATCATATGATTTAAAGCAGTTTCGCAACTCAATAGTTGCCTCAGAAAGGACCAGTTTCCAATTTCCCAATTCATGTATGCCACACACTCGTCATCTAGTGTGTACGTCACTCCAAAACAGTGAAAAGATGCTAAGATCAGGGTTTCATACCTCAGGACAAGATTTAAAGTCATTACTTACCTCAAACTAGCCCGAAAAGCTACTCTGCAACACTCTTGCCCCTCGAATCGGCTCCTGAATGCTCCGAATCTATCAAAACCAGGTTTATCACATCAAAATATGCAAGGGAGATGAAATCCAATAAAAAAATATCAACATTAGGCACAATTCCCGAAATTGGCCAAACTCGACCCCCGGGCCCATGTCTCGGAACTCGATAAAATTTATGCCATAATGATCCTCATCCTCTCACGAGTCTGTACATATCAAGAACTCAGAAATCGGAGTTCAAATGACCCCTCAAATCCCCATTAGAAGGTCTCTTAATCTCAAGCCCTAATTTCCCTTTTTTACACCGATTTTCCCCAATTAACACCACTAGTTAGGCCTTTAATCACATATAATCGAGTTATGAAGTCAAGAATCTTACCTCCAAGTGATTCCCGTTTGGTTTCCTCAAAAGTCTCCCTCAAAAGCTTCAATCCCGTTCAAAAATGGTGAAAATGTGAAGAAGGGTCGTGGATTGGCTTTTTATATACTGCCCAGGTATTTCTTCACTGTGATCGTGGGACCACCCGCGCGATCTAGAAGGACAAACTCACTAACCCCCAATCTTTACTCATTGCAATCGCAACATATACCCCGCGATCGCGATACTTAGACTCCCTGACCTATGCGATCGCAACCAGCTCTATGCGATCGCATAGAGTAATTCCTATACCTCGCTGCCACTCCAAATTCTTCTATGCGATCGCGACATCAAACCCCTGTTCGCGATGCACATCATCACTACACTACGCGATCGTATCCTTGATTCCGTGATCGCGAAGAACAAACTCAACCATGCCACCAACAAGCCTACACGATCGCGGATGAAGCCCTGCGATCGCGTACAAGGACACCAGCAACAAAAACACCAGATTTTTCAGCAGGCTCCTAAGACCAAAAATGCCCGTTTGAGCATTCGAAATACACCCGAGGCCCCCGAGACCTCAACCAAACCTACCAAAACATCCCATAACATCATTCAAACTTAGTCGAGCCTTCGAAACACCAAAAACAACACAAAAACACCAAAATCAAATCGAATTCAAGCCTATGAACTTTGAAAATTCTAAATTCCACCAACGATGCTGAAACCATCCAAAACAACTCCGATTGACCTGAAAATTTGCGCATATATCCAAAATACCATTACGAACCTGATCCAACTTCCGGATATCCATTCCGACCCCGATAGTTTATTTTCCACTGTCGACCGGAATTCGCCAAAAACTAACTTTCGCCAATTCAAACCTAATTCTACACCGGACATCAAAAATACATTCCGAACACAACCCTAAGTCCCAAATAACCTAAAGAAGCTATCCGCTCCATAAAATCCGCATTCCGAGATCAGTTACCAATATGTCAACTCCTAGTTGACTTTTCCAACTATAAGGCTACTCAAAGAGACTAAGTGTCTCAATTCTCACAATGAACACTCTGAACCTGAAACAACCGACCCTGACACATCATGAACATACTAAGCAATGCATAACCAAGAAGAAACAGGAATAACAGTTCAAATTCTACGGAACGACCGGTCGGGTGGTTACATTCTCCCCTTCTTAAACAAACGTTCGTCCTCGAACGGGTCTAGAAACATACATGGGGTCTCAAACAAGTGTGGATATCTGCTCCGTATATCCCGTTCGGTCTCCCAAGTGGCCTCCTCCACTGGCTGCCCTCTCCACTACACCTTTACTGAATCTATATCCTTGGATCTCAACTTCCTGACCTGACGACCCAAAATAACTATCGGCTCTACCTCATATGACATATCAAACTCGAGATGAACCGTGCTGAAGTCCAAAACATGAGAGGGGTCATCAATATACTTCCGGAGCATCGACACATGGAATACCAGATGAACACTCGATACGTTGGGTGGCAAGGAAAGTCTATAAGCCACCTCTCCAACCATCTGAAGTACCTCAAAAGGCCCAATGAACCGGGGACTCATCTTTCCCGTCTTCCTGAACCTCATAACACCCTTCATGGGTGACACCTTCAGCAGTACCTTCTCTCCCACCATGAAAGACACATCCCGGACTTTCCGGTCCGCATAACTCTTCTTCCTAGACTGCGCCGTGCGAAGTCGCTCCTGAATCAACTTCACCTTCTCCAACGCATCCTGAACTAAGTCTGTGCCCAATAGTCTAGACTTGCCCGGCTCAAACCAACCAACCGGAATCTACACCTCCTACCATACAAAGCCTCATACGGGGCCATCTGAATATTGGACTGGTAGCTATTATTATATGCAAACTCTGCGAGTGGCAGAAACTGGTCCCATGAACCCTCAAAATCAATGACACAGGCCCACAACATGTCCTCTAAAATCTGAATAGTCCGCTCCGACTGCACATCGATCTGAGGATGAAATGCGGTGCTCAACTCTACCGGATTACCCAAACCTCTCTGCACGGCTCTCCAAAACTGAGATGTGAAATGAGTACCTTTGTCAGAGATGATGGAAATTGGAACCCCATGCAATCGGACAATCTCCCTGATGTAGATCTCAGCTAACCGCTCCGAAGTATAAGTAGTACTGACAAGAATGAAGTGTGCAGAATTGGTCAGCCTATCCACAATGACCCAAATAACATCAAATCTCCTCGAAGTCCATGGGAGCCAAACTACAAAGTCCATAGTGATCCGCTCCCACTTCCACTCTGGAATATCTAACCTCTGAAGTAATCCACCTGGCTTCTGGTGCTCATACTTGACCTACTGGCAGTTGAGACACCGGGCTACATACTCAACAATATCTCTCTTCATCCGCCTCCACCAATAATGTTGTCTCAGATCCTGGTACATCTTCACCGCACCTGGATGGATGTAATACCGCGAGCTATGGGCCTCTGCTAATATCAACCCTCGAAGCCCATCCACATTGGTCATGCCAATACGGCCCTACATCCTCATAACTCCGTCATCACCAATAGTCACATCCATGGCATCACCTCGACGGACCCTGTCCTGAAGAACTAACAAGTGCCGGTCATCATACTGGTGTGCTCTAATCTGATCATAAAAAGAATACCTGGAAGCCACGTTAGCTAATACCCGAGGAGGCTCTGACAAATCCAACCTCACCAACTGTCCTGCTAAAGCCTGAACATCAAGTGCTAAAGGTCGCTCTGTTGCTAGACTCCCCAAAATCTATACTCTGTGACTCAGGGCATCGGCCACCACATTGGCCTTCCCCGGATGATATAAGATAGTGAGGTCATAATCCTTGAGAAGCTCCAACCATCTTCTCTGACGCAAATTCAAGTCCTTCTGCTTCAGTAGATACTGCAAACTACGATGGTCGTTAAAATCTCGCACTGCACTCCATACAGATAATGGCGCCAAATCTTCAAGTCATGAAAAATGGCAGCTAACTCAAGATCGTGCACTGGATAATTCTTCTCGTGCACCTTCAACTGTCTAGACATGTAGACAATCACACTACCGTCTTGCAATAATACCGCTCCTAAGCCAACTGTAGAAGCA
Source organism: Nicotiana undulata (assembly GCA_005239495.1). NCBI lineage: Eukaryota > Viridiplantae > Streptophyta > Magnoliopsida > Solanales > Solanaceae > Nicotiana > Nicotiana undulata. The sequence goes on along the minus strand of ML256483.1, from coordinate 52,971 downwards.
TCACAATAGACTTTATAAGAACCTGAACCAGTAGACAAAACCAATACTGGAGTTGTGGTCAATGTTGACTTGAGCTTCTGAAAGCTCTCCTCACACTCATCGGACCATCTGAATGGAGCACCCTTCTGGGTCAATCTGGTCAAGGGTGAAGCAATAGAAGAGAACCCCTCCACAAAGTGACGGTAATATCCTGCCAAACCAAGGAAACGCCTGATCTCTGTAGCTGAGGACGGTCTGGGAAAACTCTGTACCGCCTCAATCTTCTTCGGATCAACCTGAATACCCTCACTGGACACCACGTGCCCCAAGAAAGCTACTGAACCAAGCCAAAACTCACACTTGGAGAATTTTGCATAAAGTTTATCCTTCCTCAACCTCTGCAACACAACCCTCAAATGTTGAGCATGCTCCTCCTGGCTACGAGAATATACCAGGATGTCATCAATGAACACAATGACGAAAGAGTCTAGATAAGGTTGAAACACGCTATGCATCAGGTGGATAAAGATTGTGGGGGCATTGGTCAGCTCAAATGACATAACAAGGAACTCATAGCCGCCATATCTAGTCTTGAAAGCAGTCTTCGAAATGTCAAAATTTGAATCTTCAACTAATGATACCCGGACCTCAAGCCAATCTTGGAGAGCACTCTAGCTCCTTGAAGCTGGTCAAACAAGTCATCAATACGAGGCAAAGGATAATGGTTCTTCACCATAACCTTGTTCAGCTGCTGATAATCGATACACATGCGCATGGAACCATCTTTTTTCTTCACAAACAACACCGGCGCACCCCAAGGTGACACACTAGGCCGAATGGACCCCTTATCTAGAAGTTCCTGAAGTTGCTCTTTCAATTCCTTCAACTCCGCTGGTGCCATATGATAAGGTGGAGTAGAGATAGGTTGGGTGCCTGGCACCAAGTCAATACCAAAATCAATGTCCTTGTCAGGTGGCATGCATGGCATGTCTACAGGGAATACGTCCGGAAAGTCACGGACCATACGAACAGAATCAACAGAAGGAGTCTCACCACTAACATCCCTCACAGAAGCTAGATAAGATTCACATCCCTTCTCAACCATGCGCTGAGCCTTCAAGTAAGAGATCACCCTGCTAGGCACATACTTAATAGACCCTCTACACTCAACTCTTGGAACTCCGGGCATAGCCAAGGTCACGGTCTTAGCGTGGCAAACAAGAATAGGATTACACGGGGATAACCAATCCATGCCCAATATCACATCGAAATCAACCATATTAAGTAACAACAAGTCCACTCGGGTCTCCAGACCCCCAATAGACACCACACACGACCGATACACACGGCCCACAATAATAGTATCGCCCACAGAGGTAGACACATGAATAGACGTAACTAAAGACTCATAGGGCATATCCAGAGAGTGAGCAAAATATGACGAAACATAAGAGTATGTGGAACCAGGGTCAAGTAAAGCCAAAGCATCTCTGTGACAAACTGAGATAATACCTGTGATCACCGCATCGGAGGCCATAACATCAGGACTAGATGGAAGTGCATAGGTACGCAGCTGACCTCCACCGGCTCGACCTCCCCCTCTAGGGCGGCCCCTAGTTGCCTGACCTCCACCCCTATCAGCCTGGGCGGGTGGCGAAGTGACTGGTGCTGAAGTCGAGGGCTGACTCCTCTATTGAGATGAACTACCAAGATGACGAGGACACTGCCTCCATACATGTCCAAACTCTCCACACTCAAAGCAACTCCCCGTAGCTGGAGATGGGGACTAAAGGGAACCCCTGACACCAGGATAACTACTGGACGAACCATGCATAGAAAAACCCTGGTATGATGATGCTTTGGAGGAACTCTGAGCTGGAAGGGCACTGAAGGAAGAACGGGCCGGATAAGAGTTGCAGGGACCCTACCCCGAATATGCGCCACTATAAGCTGGGCGAACTAGCTGAGGAGGTGTAAATGGACTACCTCTACTGTGCTGAAACTGCCCTCTCGAAGGGGCACCACTGAAGCTACCTGATCCCCGAGGCCTCTTGGCCTCCCTCTCCTCTCGCTCCTGCCTGCGAACTGACTCAATATCCCGATAAATGTCAATAACCTGCTCGAAGGTAGCACCAGACACTCTCTCTCTGGTCATCAAAATGCGGAGCTGGTAAGTGAAGCCATCTACAAACCTCCTGATCCTCTCCCTATCAGTAGGGACTAACTCAGTAGCATGACGAGCCATCTCAGAAAACCGCATCTCGTACTGTGTAACTGACAACTCTCCCTGGCGCAGCTGCTCAAACTGCCTGCACTGCTCCTCCCTGTGAGACTGAGGAACATACTTATCCAAAAAGATAGTGGAGAACTGCTGCCAGGTAAGGGGTGCTGAACCAACAGGCCTACGCCTCTATAAAGACTCCCACCAAGTAAAAGCAACACCAGAAAATTGGAATATAGACAATGAGACCCTACTGCTCTCCAAAATCCCAGCAGTGCGAAGTATCCTCTGACACCTATCCAGAATACCCTGGGCATCCTCGCCCTCTACGTCTCTGAAAGTCGGAGGCTGAAGTCTACTGAACCTCTCCAGCCTGCGCTGCTCATCCTCGGGCATGGCTGGAACCACATAGTCCTGAACTGGAGCAACCGGCTGGGCTGGGACTGCCCCCGGTGTCTGAAGGCCCTGTACAACCTGCTTAGGGGTTGGGGCAGCTGGAGTCTGAGTGCCTCCCCCGACCTGAGATGTGGCGGCAGTAGTAGACATAGCAACTAACTGAGCCAAGCTAGTACACACTCTCAATATCTGAGCCAGGGTCTACTAAAGACCCGGAATAACGATGGGCACTACCAGTGTTTGAGCCTGTCCCGCTGGAATACCCGCGGGGGGAATCTGATCCTGAATGGTAGGGGGATCAACAGGTACTACCCCGGATGTTGCGCGGGTTAGTCCCCTACCTCTACCACGGCCTCGACCGCGGCCTCGACCTATCGCGGGTCCAACTGTTGTCTGGTCACCCTGATTAGTAGCGCGTGTCCTCACCATCTATGAGAGAATGAAACAACAAAAATTTTGATTTCCAGAATCAATAGAATGGCACGACTGAGTTCAAGAAAAGGAGATGTTTCCTAAGAGTTCTGTAGCCTCTCGAAGATAAGTACAGACGTCTCTGTACTGATCCGCAAGACTCTACTAAACCTGCTCATGACCGTTGAGACCTATGTAACCTAGTGCTCTGATACCAACTTGTCACGACCCCAAATCCTAACCGACCGTGATAGCGCTTATCGTGGAACTAGGCTAGCCAACTAACACAAATTACACATTTCCTTTATGAAATTTCCCAAATCTTTAATAACCTTTCGTAAAAGTATATAATTTCTAAATCTTTAACAAAGCAAAACAAGCTAACAATCTATAACCATTCCCCATATCTGGAGTCAACGGGTCACGAGCATCTAAGAATAGTGCTAGTAACAATACTGTCATAATACAAGGTCTCAAAAATGGAATACTAAGTACGAAAATAAGGAAAAGAAAAATAGAGGTGTTGTGGACGCTGGATAGCTACCTCAATATCCCAAAGTTGGCGCCGCACGGACTCAGATGACTACTGCTTAGTATCAGTACCTGGATCAGCACACAGAGGTGCAGGGAGTAATGATGAGTACGCCAACTCAGTAGTAATGAAAATAAATCAAGTATGACGGTAAGAAACACACTGTAACAAAATATCAATTCACAATAATAAAATACTGAGTTCTATCAGTGTATACATTCATGCAAGATACTTAAAACCAGTTTCAGAAAAATCCTTTGAACAAGTATGATTTTCAATGTTTCTCAGTAAATTCAGAAGAAAATCTCAGTACAAAATGAATGAATCATAATTAAATACTCAAGTAGAATATAAACATAAGCTACCCTTCGGGCCAAATCAACACTGAGTATCAGTCACTCAGCACCTCACGGTCACTCAGTAGCAATCACTCAGCACCTCAATGTCACTCACTAGCAATAACTCAGCACCTCACACTCACTCATCACTCGGCACTCGCACTCAGTAGGTACTTGCGCTCACTGGGGGTGTACAAACTCCGGAGGGCCTCCTACAGCCCAAGCGCTATAAACAACCAACTCATGGCAATAATCACTCTAGCACTCGGCCTCTCAAATATCATAACAGTGCAACATGTTGCGGCATGCAGCCCGATGAAAACATATCCTCACAATATTGGCACTCGGCCCCACTCAGTCAGAAACTCTCAAAATGCCACTCGGGCTATCAACAAATGGGGTACTCGACCCAAAACTGTATTTTATATCATAAAATAGTGTAACAAGTATGAGTTTCAAAAACAACAAAATACGGTGTGACTGAGTGTAAATCATGATCAAAATAGTGAGGAATATCAGAAAATAGCCCCCAAGGGGTCTAAACAGGTCGGCACAAGGCCCCAAACATGGCTTACAGCCCAAGTATATCAAAAGCAATGAAATACTATTTATCATATGATTTAAAGCAGTTCCGCAACTCAATAGTTGCCTCAGAAAGGACCAGTTTCCAATTTCCCAATTCGTGTACGCCTCACACTCGTCATCCAGTGTGTACGTCACTCCAAAACAGTGAAAATATGCTAAGATCGGGGTTCCATACCCTCAGGACAAGATTTAAAGTCATTACTTACCTCAAACTAGCCCGAAAAGCTACTCCGCAACACTCTTGCCTCTCGAATAGGCTCCCGAATGCTCCGAATCCATCAAAATCAGATTTATCACATCAAAATATGCTAGGGAGATGAAACCCAATCAAAATATATCAACATTAGGCACAATTCCCGAAATTGGCCAAACCCGACCCCCGGGCCCACGTCTCAGAACTCGACAAAATTTATGCCATAATGATACTCATCCTCTCACGAGTCTGTACATATCAAGAACTTTGAAATCGGAGTTCAAATGACCCCTCAAATCCCCATTAGAAAGTCTCTTAATCTCAAGCCCTAATTTCCCCTTTTACACTTATTTTCCCCAATTAACACCACTAATTAGGCCTTTAATCACATATAATCGAGTTATGAAATCAATAATATTACCTCCAAGTGATTCCCCTTTGGTTTCCTCAAAACTCTCCCTCAAAAGCTTCAATCCCATTCAAAAATGGTAGAAAATTGAAGAAGGGTCGCGGGTCGGCTTTTTATATACTGGCCAGGTATTTCTTCACTGTGATTGCGGGACCACCCACGCGATTGCGAAGGACACACTCAATGACCCCCAATATTTACTTATTGCGATCGCAACATATACCCCGCAATCGCGATGCTTAGACTACCTAACCTATGCGATCGCATAGAGTAATTCCAATACCTCGCTGCCACTCCAAATTCTTCTATGCGATCGCGACTTCAGACCCGTGTTCGCGATGCACAGCCTCACTACACTACGCGATCGCATCCATGACTCTGCGATCGCAAAGAACAAACTCACCCCTGCAACCAACAAGTCTACGCGATCGCGGATGAAGCCTTGCGATCGCGTACAAGGACACCAACAACAGAAACACCAGATTTTTCAGCAGGCTCCTATGACCAAAAATGTCTGTTTGAGCATCTGAAATACACCTGAGGCCCCCCAGACCTCAACCAAACCTACCAACACATCCCATAACATCATTCAACTTAGTCGAGCCTTCGAAGCACCAAAAACAACGCAAAAACACCAAAATCACATCGAATTCAAGCCTATGAACTTTAAAATTTCTAAATTCCACCAACGATGCCGAAATCATCCAAAACACCTCTGATTAACCTGAAAATTTGCACACATATCCAAAATGCCATTACGAACCTGCTCCAACTTTCGGAATTCCATTCCGACCCTGATAGTCTATTTTCCACTGCCGACTGAAATTCGCCAAAAACTAACTTTCGCCAATTCACGCCTAATTCTACACCGTACATCAAAAATACATTCCGAATACACTCCTAAGTCCCAAATCACCTAACGAAGCTATCCGAGCCATAAAGTTTGTATTCCGAGATCAGTTACCAATATGTCAACTCCTTGTTGACTTTTCCAATTATAAGGCTACTCAAAGAGACTAAGTGTCTCAATTCTCACAATGAACACTACGAACCTGAAACAACCGACCCCGACACATCATGAACATACTAAGCAATGCATAACCAAGCAGAAACAGGAATAATAGTGCAAATTCTACGGAACGACCGGTCGTGTCGTTACATTCTCTCCCTCTTAAATAAATATTCATCCTCGAACGGGTCTAGAAACATACCTGGGGTCTCAAACAAGTGAGGATATCTGCTCCGCATCTCCCGCTCGGTCTCCCAAGTGGCCTCCTCTACTAGATGCCCTCTCCATTGCACCTTCACTGAAGCTATATCCTTGGATCTCAACTGCCTGACCTGACGACCCAAAATAGCCACCGGCTCTACCTCATATGACATATCACCCTCGAGTTGAACCGTGTTAAAGTCCAAAACATTAGACGGGTCACCAATATACTTCTGAAGCATCGACACATGGAATACCAGATGAACACTCGATAAGTTGGGTGGCAAGGCAAGTCTATAAGCCACATCTCCAACCCTCTGAAGTACCTCAAAAGGCCCAATGAACCGGGGACTCAGCTTTCCCCTCTTCCCGAACCTCATAACACCCTTCATGGGTGACACCTTTAGCAGTACCTTCTCTCCCACCATGAAAGATACATCCCGGACCTTCCGGTCCGCATAACTCTTCTACCTAGACTCCGCCGTGCGAAGTCGCTCCTGAATCAACTTCACCTTCTCCAACGCATCCTGAACCAAGTCTATGCCCAATATCCTAGCCTTGCCCGGCTCAAACCAACCAACCGGAGATCTACACCCCCTACCATACAAAGCCTCATACGGGGCCATCTGAATACTGGACTGGTAGCTATTATTATATGCAAACTCCGCGAGTGGCAGAAACTGGTCCCATGAACCCCCAAAATCAATGACACAGGCCCGCAACATGTCCTCTAATCTCTGAATAGTCCGCTCCGACTTCCCGTCGGTATGAGAATGAAATGCAGTGCTCAACTCTACCTGAGTACCCAAACCTCTCTGCACGACTCCCAAAACTGAGATGTGAACTGAGTACCTTTGTCAGAGATGATGGAAACTTGAACCCCATGCAATCGGACAATCTCCCTGATGTAGATCTCAGCTAACCGCTCCGAAGTATAAGTAGTACTGACAAGAATGAAGTGTGCTGACTTGGTCAGCCGATCCACATTGATCCAAATAGCATCAAATCTCCTCGAAGTCTGTGGGAGCCCAACTACAAAGTCCATGGTGATTCGCTCCCACTTCCACTCCGGAATATCTAACCTATGAAGTAATCCACCTGGCCTCTGGTGCTCATACTTGACCTGCTGGCAGTTGAGATACCGAGCTACATACTCAACAATATCTCTCTTCATACGCCTCCACCAATACTGTTGTCTCAGATCCTGGTACATCTTCGTGGCACTCGGATGGATGGAATACCGCGAGCTATGGGCCTCTGCTAATATCAACCCTCGAAGCCCATCCACATTGGGCACGCAAATACGGCCCTACATCCTCATAACCCCGTCATCACCAATAGTCACACCCCTGGCATCACCTCGACGGACCTTGTCTTGAAGAACTAACCAGTGCCGGTCATCATATCGGCGTGCTCTAATCTGATCATAAAGAGAAGACCTGGAAGCCACGCTAGCTAATACCCGAGGAGGCTCTGACAAATCCAACCTCACCAACTGTCCTGCTAAAGCCTGAACATCAAGTGCTAAAGGTCGCTCTGTTGCTAGACTCCCCAAACTCTCTACTCTGCGACTCAGGGCATCGGCCACCACATTGGCCTTCTACGGATGATATAAAATAGTGAGGTCATAATCCTTGAGAAGCTCCAACCATCTCCTCTGACGCAAATTCAAGTCTTTCTGCTTCAGCAGATACTGCAATCTACGATGGTCGGTAAAAATCTCGCAATGCACTCCATACAGATAATGGCGCCAAATCTTCAAGTCATGAACAATGGCAGCTAACTCAAAATCGTGCACTTGATAAATCTTCTCGTGCACCTTCAACTGTCTAGACGCGTAGGCAATCACCCTACTGTCCTGCATCAATACCGCTCCTAAGACAACTCTAGAAGTAGGGGTGTTCATAAAAATCCGAAAAACCGAACCAAACCGAAAACCAAACCAAACCGACCAAAAAAACGTTATTTTTTGGTTTGGTTTGGTTTGGGTTTGGTTTTGAATTTTAAAAACCGATCAAATTTGGTTTGGTTTTGGTTTTAGTCAAAAAATAACCGAACCAAACCGACTATAGGAATAACTATTTCAAATTTATTATTACACCTATATATATGTATATTTTTATACAAAGTTTCAATTTTTTTATGGTGAATGTTAATCGTTTGCACTTTTAGTACAGTTCTTTACCTTTATATTCTGGTTTGATTGGTAGTTTTCTTTTGTTAAGTGTAAGACTGCATTTCATGTTAAAAAAATATTTTTAATTGAGTCCTTAAATTATTCATCACTATTTGATTCAATTATCATCAATATATTTTAGTAAATAATAGATTTCTCAAAGGGCAATTGATTTGATGGTGTTACATTAAAAATGTGGTCTCCGGAATATGTGTTTGGTAGTGTATGTCTTATATTTAAGAAAAAACCGAGAAATAACCGAAAAAATCGAAAAACCGACATAAACCGAATCGAGAAAAATCCGACTTAATTTGTTTGGTTTGGTTCTAATATTTGAAAAACCGACTTACTTGGTTTGGTTTATTTTTAGGGAAAACCAATCCAAATTGAACCATGAACACCCCTATCTAGAAGCATCATAGTAGACTGTATAAGAACCCGAATCGGTAGGCAAAACCAATACCGGAGTTGTGGTCAATGCTGACTTGAGCTTCTGAAAGCTCTCCTCACACTCATCGGACCATCTGAATGGAGCACCCTTCTGGGTCAATCTGGTCAAGGGTGAAGCAATAGAAGAGAACCAATCCACAAAGTGACGGTAATATCCCGCCAAACCAAGGAAACTCCTGNTTGGAGAACTTTGCATAAAGCTTCTCCTTCCTCAACCTCTGCAACACAACCCTCAAATGCTGAGCATGCTCCTCCTGGCTACGAGAATATACTAGGATGTCATCAATGAACACAATGACGAAAGAGTCAAGATAAGGCTGAAACACGCTATGCATCAAGTGCATAAAGGCTACGGGGGCATTAGTCAGCCCAAATGACATAACAAGGAACTCATAGTGGTCATATCTGGTCCTGAAATCAGTCTTCAGAATGTCAGAATCCCGAATCTTCAACTGATGATACCGGACCTCAAGTCAATCATGGAGAACACTCTAGCTCCCTGAAGCTGGTCAAACAAGTCATCAATACGAGGCAAAGGATATCGGTTCTTCACCGTAACCTTGTTCAACTGCCGATAATCGATACACATGCGCATGGAACCATCCTTTTTCTTCACAAACAACACCGGCCCACCCCAAGGTGACACACTAGGCCGAATGAACCCCTTATCTAGGAGCTCCTGAAGCTTCTCTTTCAATTCCTTCAACTCCGTTGGTGCCATACGATAAGGTGGAGTAGAGATAGGTGGGCGCCTGGCACCAAGTCAATAACAAAATCAATGTCCCTGTCAGGTGGCATGCCTGGCAGGTCTGCAGGGAATACGTCCGGAAAGTCACGGACCACAGGAACAAAACCAACAGAAGGAGTCTCACCACTAACATCCCTCACAAAAGCCAGATAAGATTCACATCCCTTCTCAACCATACGCTGAGACTTCAAGTAAGAGATCACCATGCTAGGTACATACTCAATAGACCATCTCCACTCAACTCTCGGAACTCCGGGCATAGCCAAGGTCACGGTCTTAGCGTGACAATCAAGAATAGCATGACACGGGGACAACCAATCCATGCCCAATATCACATCGAAATCAACCATGCTGAGTAACAACAAGTCCACTCGGGTCTCTAGACCCCCAATAGACACCACACACGACCGATACACACGGTCCACAACAATAGTATCACCCACCGGGGTCGACACATAAACAGACGTGACTAAAGACTCACGGGGCATATCTAGAGAGTGAGAAAAATATGACGAAACATAAGAGTATGTGGAACCAGGGTCAAATAAATCCAAAGCATCTCTATGACAGACTGAGATAATACATGTGATCACCGCATCGGAGGCCATAACATCAGACCTAGATGGAAGTGCATAGATACACGGCTGACCTCCACCTGCTCGACCTGCCCCTCTAGGGCGGCCCCTAGCTGCCTGACCTCCACCCCAAGCTGCTTGGGCGGGTGGCGAAGTGACTGGAGCTGAAGTCGAGGGCTGACTCCTCTGCTGAGATGAACTACCAAGACGACAAGGACACTATCTCCATACATGTCCAAACTTTCCACACTCAAAGCAACTCCCCGGAGCTGGAGATGGAGACTAAAGGGAACCCCTGACACCAGGATAGCTACTGGACAAAACATGCATAAAAGAACCCTGGTATGATGATGCTCTGGAGGAACTTTGAGATGGAAGGGCACTGAAGGAAAAACGGACTGGATGAGACCTGCGGGGACCCTACTCTGAAGATGCGCCACTATATGCTGGGCGAACTGGCTGAGGAGGTCTAAATGGACGACCTCTACTGTGCTGAAACTGCCCTCTAGAAGGGGCACCACTGAAGCTACCTGATCCCCGAGGCCTCTTGGCCTCCCTTTCCTCTCGCTCCTGCCTACGAGCTGACTCAATAACCCGATCAATGTCAACAACCTGCTCGAAGGTAGCATCAGACACTCTCTCCCTAGTCATCAAAATGCGGAGCTGGTAAGTGAGGCCATCTACTAACCTCCTGATCCTCTCCCTATTAGTAGGGACTAACTCAATAGCATGATGAGCCAGCTCAGAAAATCGCATCTCGTACTGTGTAACTGACAACTCTCCCTGGCGCAGCTGCTCAAACTGCCTGTGTTGCTCCTCCCTGTGAGACTGAGGAACATACTTCTCCAAAAAGATAGTGGAGAACTACTGCCGGGTAAGGGGTGCTGAACCAACATGTCTACGCCTCTCTAAAGACTCCCACCAAGTAAAAGCAACACCAGAAAATTGGAATGTAGAAAATGAGACCCCAATGGTCTCCAAAATCCCAGCAGTGCAAAGTATCCTCTGACACCTATCCAGAAAACCTTGGGCATCCTCGCCCTCTGCGCCGCTGAAAGTCGGAGGTTGAAGTCTACTGAACCTCTCCAGCCTGCGCTGCTTATCCTCGGGCATGGTTGGAACCACGTAGTCCTGAACTGGAGCAACCGGCTGGGCTGGGACTGACCCTGGTGTCTGAAGGCCCTGTACAACATGCTCAGGGGTCCGGGCAGCTGGAGTCTGAGTGCCTCCCTCGGCCTGAGATGTGGCGACAGTAGTAGACACAACAACTTCCTGAGCCAAGCTAGTACACACTGTCAAAATCTGAGCCAGGGTCTCCTGAAGACCCGGAATAACAATGGGCACTGCTGGTGCCTGAGCCTATCCCGCTAGAATACCCGCGGCGGGAATCTGATCCTAAATAGTAGGGGATCAACTGGTACTGCCTTGGATGCTGCGCGGGCTGGTCCCCTACTTCTACTACGGCCTCGACCGCGGCCTCGACCTCTCGCGGGTCCAGCTGGTGTCTGGTCACCATGATCAGTAACGCGTGTCCTCACTATCTGTGAGAGAATGAAACAACAGAAATTTAGATTTCCAGAATCAATAGAATGGCACGGCAGAGTTCAAGATAATGAGATTTTTCCTAAGAGTTCTGTAGCCTCTCGAAGATAAGTACAGACGTCTCTGTACCGATCCGCAAGACTCTACTAAACCTGCTCATGACCGTTGAGACCTATGTAACCTAGTGCTCTGATACCAACTTGTCACGACCCCAAATCCTAACCGACCGTGATAGCGCTTATCGTGGAACTAGGCTAGCCAACTAACACAAATTACACATTTCCTTTATGAAATTTCCCAAATCTTTAATAACCTTTCGTAAAAGTATATAATTTCTAAATCTTTAACAAAGCAAAACAAGCTAACAATCTATAACCATTCCCCAGATCTGGAGTCAACGGGTCACGAGCATCTAAGAATAGTGCTAGTAACAATACTGTCATAATACAAGGTCTCAAAAATGGAATACTAAGTACAAAAATAAGGAAAGGAAAATGGAGGTGTTGTGGACGCTGGATAGATACCTCAATATCCCAAAGCTGGCACCGCACGGACTCAGATGACTACTGCTTAGTATCAGTACCTGGATCAGCACACAGAGGTGCAAGGAGTAATGATGAGTACGCCAACTCAGTAGTAATGAAAATAAATCAAGTCTGACGGTAAGAAACACACCGTAACAAAATATCAATTCACAATAATAAAATACTGAGTTCTATCAGTGTATACATTCATGCAAGATACTTAAAACCAGTTTCAGAAAAATCCTTTGAACAAGTATGATTTCCAACGTTTCTCAGTAAATTCCCAAGAAAATCTCAGTACAAAATGAATGAATCATAATTAAATACTCAAGTAGAATATCAACATAAACTACCCCTTGGGCCCAATCAACACCCAATATTAGTCACTCAACACCTCAATGTCACTCACTAGCAATCACTCAGCACCTCACAGTCACTCAGTAGTAGTCACTCAGCACCTCACATTCACTCATCACTCGGCACTCGCGCTCAGTAGGTACCTGCGCTCACTGGGGGTGTACAGACTCCGGAGGGGATCCTACATCCCAAGCGCTATATACAACTAAGTCATGGCAATAGTCACTTTGGCACTCGCCCTCTCACATATTATAACAGTGCAACATGTCGCGACGTGCAGCCCGATCCAAACATATCCTCACAATATTGGCACTCGACCTCACTTAGTCAAAAACTCTCAAAATGCCGCTCGGGTTATCAACAAACGGGGTACTCGACCCAAAACAGTTTTTTATATCATAAAATAGTGTAACAAGTATGAGTTTCGAAAACAACAAAATACAGTGTGACTGAGTGTAAATCATGATCAAAATAGTGAGGAATATCAGAAAATAGCCCCCAAGGGGTCTAAACAGGTCGACACGAGGCCCCAAACATGGCTGACAACCCAAGTATATCAAAAGCAATGAAATACTATTTATCATATGATTTAAAGCAGTTCCGCAACTCAATAGTTGCCTCAGAAAAGACCAGTTTCCAATTTCCCAATTCGTGTACGCCACACACTCGTCATCCAATGTGTACGTCACTCCAAAACAGTGAAAAGATTCTAAGACTGGGGTTTCATATCCTCAGGACAAGATTTAAAGTCATTACTTACCTCAAACTAGGGAGATGAAACCCAATCGAAAAATATCAACATCAGGTACAATTCCCAAAATTGGCGGAACTCGATAAAATTTATGCCATAATGATACTCATCCTCTCACGAGTCTGTACATATCAAGAACTCTGAAATCGGAGTTCAAATGACCTCTCAAATCCCCATTAGAAGGTCTCTTAATCTCAAGCCCTAATTTCCCATTTTTACACTGATTTTCCCCAATTAATACCACTAATTAGGCCTTTAATCACATATAATCGAGTTATGAAGTCAAGAATCTTACCTCCAAGTGATTCCCCTTTGGTTTCCTCAAAAATCTCCCTCAAAAGCTTCAATCCCGTTCAAAAATGGTGGAAAAGTGAAGAAGGGTCGCGGACAGGCTTTTTATATACTGTCCAGGTATTTCTTCACTGCGATCGCGGGACCACCCACACAATCGCGAAGGACAAACTCACTGACCCCCAATCTTTACTCATTGCGATCGCAACATATACCCCGCGATCGCGATGTTTAGACTCCCAGACCTATGCGATCGCAACCAGCTCTATGCGATCGCATAGAGTAATTCCAATACCTCGCTGCCACTCCAAATTCTTCTATGCGATCGCGACTTCAGACCCCACGTTCGCGATGCACAGCCTCACTACACTACGTGATCGCATCCCTGATTCTGAGATCGCGAAGAACAAACTCATCCCTGCCACCAACAAGCTTACGTGATCGCGTACAAGGACACCAACAACAGAAACACCGGATTTTTCAGCAGGCTCCTAAGATAAAAAATGCCCGTTTGAGCATCCGAATACACCCGAGGCCCCCGGGACCTCAACCAAACCTACCAACACATCCCATAACATCTTTCAAACTTAGTCGAGCCTTCGAAACACAAAAAACAACGCAAAAACACCAAAATCACATCGAATTCAAGCCTATGAACTTTGAAATTTCTAAATTCCACTAACGATGCCGAAATCATCCAAAACACCTCCGATTGACCTGAAAATTTGCATACATATCCAAAATGAAATTATGAACCTGCTCCAACTTCCAGAATTTCACTCCGACCCCGATAGCCTATTTTCCACTGCCGACCAGAATTCGCCAAAAACTAACTTTCGCCAATTCAAGCCTAATTCTACACCGGACATCAAAAATACATTACGAACACACTCCTAAGTCCCAAATCACCTAACGAAGATATCCGGGCCATAAAGTCCGCATTCCGAGATCAGTTACCAATATGTCAACTCCTAGTTGACTTTTCCAACTATAAGGCTACTCAAAGAGACTAAGTGTCTGAATTCTCACAATGAACACTCTGAACCTGAAACAACCGACCCCGACACATCATGAACATACTAAGAAATGCATAATCAAGCAGAAATAGGAATAACAGTGCAAATTCTATGGAACGACCGGCCGGGTCGTTACACTTCATATAGGAATAAAACTAGATCTCGCGAGCATATTGTTATACTCATGGTTCTAGCAAGATACATATTGCACCAATTGCAACAGACACAAAAATAAATCATGCACGCCATGCTTACTCTAATCTGCATAAGGATTTTTTTTGAAACTTTATTTAATAAATTTCTTGACAATCTTTTAATAGGCTTCAGAACAATTTAAATCCTTCAAGAATTTTCATTATACGCATATAAAATGTATTGTCAAACCAAAACTTGAAATGACTATATCCACCACAGAAGAACATGTCTCTATATAATCAATACCATGATATTTGCAAATCTTCTTGTGCCACAAGTCATCTTTATGTCTATAGACTTGCTTTTACATTTCACTTTCTGGTGTTGGGACTATCCGTCCAACTTCACTTTTTTCAGGTGAAATCAATTTTTATTGTGTAATTTTTTATTTGGCCAATCATTTATCTGTCCAAATTCCATGACAGATTTGAGCTCAAGATCCTCATCAATATTTAAAATATTGAGCGCTACATTATATCAACAATATCATCGATTATCATTTTACATCGGTTCCATTATCATACAATAAAGACATAACCTATCGAAATCTCATTATTTTTCAGATACCTGAGCCTCTTCCATGAGGTCTTATAAAGTGTTATGTCATGGTGCGTTTATAGAGCACTTGCCTCCTTAGTATGACCATCTTTATCATTGCTCCTCTCCTTCTTCAAGGAGTTTTATCTTTGGAACTGATTAGTCTATTACGCTTCATGCGTTCCATAGACTATGTCCATCATGGACTTAATTCTATTTGGAGCAATAACAACTGAAATATAACATTTAGCTTTGGGTCAGCAAATACGTCTGCCAATATTTTACAAATGAATTATCACTTGAACTTCAAGTTCACATTTTCTTGTACGAAGATCTAGGTACACTCATAATAATTCATTCCATGATTACTTTTTTAGCTGCCAATTTTCTCCCCCTAATGTTGGGATCACCAACGCATATCCCAACTTTCTTTGGGGACCCATCATTGTGCATTGTGGTGGAACAATTAAATCATATAGCACGTCCATATTTCTAGATGAAAATTATTTGGTTCCTGACCCTGAACTAATTGTGATTGGGAGAATTTATCATAACTTGGCTAGATGCGTACAGGTGTTCCTGTATGTTAAATAATACATCTCATAACCAATGGGTTAGTTATAATTGGAGGCATATAGTTTCTGCTAAACCAAGTTGGATTTAAACCAGCAATATCAAGACAAATTATCATAGTTTATATTCTGGAATTGTGCTCTAGTAATTTGAGCAATCAACCTTGCAAAATTCACACTGCAAGTTGACAACAAACTCACATGTGACCATACAATAGATGCATATTTTAAAATCATATTATAGTAAACGATCCACATGGCAGGTGACTGGGCCCATATATATATCATCTTTTATTCATTCCAGAAATCAAGGGATTCAACCCCAACCTTAACTGATACATCATGAGAATAAGCAGCATACGAGAATTCTTGAAGAATCTTCTATTTCTTCAATATATGCCAATGTGAATTCTCAATCAATTTTCGCATCATAATTGAACCGCGGTAGCTAACCGGTCATGCCAACTAATATTTGTTTCATTAGACATTTAATTTACTATGGCATGTGATTCCATCATCATGCTTATACATCTGTAGTACAAATAAAAGAAAAAATGAGTAACTTTTTATATTTACCCGGTATGATTATAGTAATATAAAGATATTCAATTTTCCTTTAATTTATAGTCTCAAATGCCAACCACTTTGGCTAATATGTTTGAAACTCAAAAAGTTTCTTTTGAGACTTACTACAATATTAATGTCATGAACAATTTCATTGATCCGGGTAGTAACAAATTATCTCTTCCGGAACTTTTAATTTATTTTGTACTACAAGACTTTTTTTTTCCTCACCATCCATATGGTGAATATCTCCTCTAATCCATAGATAAATCATATTATTATTGTCATGGTCAAAATCATCACAAGCAAAATTATTTCTTGCTTTAACTTTACCTTTAATAACCTTTTTATAAGCATGGCAAAATATTTTTGGCGTACCGTATGTACGCGACCAATGACATATTCATATGACCACACAATAATATTCATTATCTTTCTTTCTCTCAAACTCGGAGGTGAGTTGTGGTATTTATCCAACCATACATAAGCACATTCTTATGCATAATTTATATCACATGTATATTTTCACATTCACTTTCAGGAATGGGTCTCTATTTGCAATGCTTGTCACAAGTCGCATTCTTTCAAAAAATAGACTATAATTGTCTGAGCGTGCCTCATATTTCCATACCATATTGATATACAATTCCTTCACCTTTGAAGGATTATTTTGAGAACCTTACTGTTCTCCTTTTTACATTTACCATAGTGATGACTATATTATTTTGGTATTTGGCACCCCGACGTTCATTGGTCAACCACTTGTCTTCATTTAAACTTATTATGCACCGTTATCACATTCACTTCAATAATGAAGCAAATCAAATGGGACAAGTTTTATGCCTTTTCATGAAAAATACATTATTTTTCTTTAGTCATTATTATATCATCAATATGGTGCATTGTGACTCAAACCCAATACCTTACCCATATAAAGGCATGTTAGGTCATAATGAGTTGGGACTCAAAAATCTAACTATCATCACAATGCACTAGGACTCAAACCTGATGTCTTATCCTTATACAATGGCATAATAAGTCTAAGTGGACTCACCCTTGAGCCTTTCATGATATACTACTTTCTAATAATCAATTAATTTTTCCTGAACTTTAATGAAAGTTCACATTGATATTTTTCACGAACAACTACATGATCAAATATAAAGAGAATAAAACTATCTTAGTTATACAAAATTTATTTTGACCACAACATAAATTTAAATTCTAATGTTTTTTTAAAGATTAATTAGAAATCTTCTCATAATTAACATTTCCATTATATTGGCTTGCAAACTGTCGGAGCAGTCCATATGAGAGATGATATCAAGGCATCATAATATGTTCTTGTTTGCAACTCGAAAGTAGGTACTCCATATGTATACATCTGCACAAATGAAACTAAATTGTTATGTAACACAAATTAAACTAAGTCTTAAATATTAATGTACGTGAATTGCAGAATTCATAGCAACTGAAAAATGATAACTCCCTGTATAACAGAAGCAAACACAACATTGATATGGCAACGAAATGCAATTTTTTTTACAAGCTCAACCAAATTGATTCAAGGTTGTAGCTCCCATGAAAGACTTTCATCTCTTATAGAAAATATAAAAAGAATATAGCAATTCGTGCTGATAATGTGTTAAGAAACTTAGCTCAAAGTAATAATATAAGACAAGAAAATAGACAAGAATGTAGAGAGTAAGAGATGAGAGCTTCTTATTTCTTTCATATATTTCAAGTCAATACGATTTGATACCCAAACCCTCTATTTATAGGATGATATAGGTAATACAACGGGATACCATGAACATGCTATTAACTATTGAGATCATGGGGAAAGATTACGGAGGAGGTTATGGAGGTGTGAGAGTTACAACTATACTAGTAAGAAGTAGTGGAGATAATAGAGAAGAGTAGTGTGAGTAACTTCTTTAGGAGTTATAGACATCTACTATACAATATTATATTTCATAACACATATATTTTAAATCAGTAATTTTTGCATAGGTATTTACTAACAAGATTTTTAATTTTTAAAGATCTTATCCTATTAATAGGTACCTTCAAAATGTCAAATATAGTGAACTAGTTTGCTTAAGGTTTGTCCTCGTATAATAGTTCATGAATATAACAGTTGTATTTGTTTTATTTTTTATTTTTTTAGCTTATGGAGTAGCGCAGGTAAGGGAAGAAAAGTAGTGTAAAATTTTAGGAAAATTAACACTATATAGTCGCTTTCAATATAGTAGCCGAATATATATATATATATATATATTCG